>VZTQ01006637.1:484819-508031 GCA_013400755.1 Pelecanoides urinatrix
GGTGGGCAGTGCCCCTGCGGCGGCGGCGGGCCCCGGGCGCTGGCCCCGGCCCAGCCGCGGAGCTGCCTCCAGCCGCGGCCGGCTTGCCCCAGAGGGAGCGGCCCCTGCGGGCATCGGCACCCCCGCTGGGCCCTGCGGACCCCGGGGGGGACGGGGTCCCCTGCGGGCAGCCCCTCGGCCTGAGCCTGGCTCAGACTACAATTCCCGGCGGCGCCCGGGGAGCACGGGGGGAACGGCCGGGGAGAGGCGGACTGCTGCTGCCGGAGCCCGCCAAAGAAAACCGCCTCGAAAGAGGGTTTTTTTTTCATCCCTCCTTCCCTCTTTTCAGTTGCATAATAATCTCAACTGCAAGCGTTTAATCCCTGGCAGGTTCGGACACAGGGACAAAGCCATCAAGCAGTTTGCCAGCCTTTGTGGCATGCAGGGTGGCGAAGGCACGTTAGGAAGCCAGGGCAGGAGGAAGGAATGGTGTTGAACCAAGTCATCAAGGAGGAATAGCCAAGGGTTTAAACACTGAACAGAGGTCTAAAAGCATCTTTCTTACGCAGGTTCCCAAGCTTCCTGCTTCTCCACTGGACACATGGACAACACCTCTCTGTGCAGCCTGCCTCTGTGGGACAGGGATGCATTATTCCCATTTCCACTGGTGGTCAGCAATGGGGTTCCTCTCCACTGTCCCCCTTTTGCATTTTCAAAAAATCACAGAATCATAGGATACCAGGTTAGAAGGGACCTCAAGGATCACCCGGTCCAACCTTTCTTGGCAAAAGCACGGTCCAGACAAGATGGCCCAGCATCCTGTCCAGCCGAATCTTAAAAGTGTCCAATGTTCCCTCTAAGGACAGGGAGCTTATACAAGGGAGGCTGTGAAACACCACTGCCTTTGATCTGACCTGCAGTTTTCAGGCCTGACCGCGGAAAGGTGTAATTCAAAGCTGGGAGTATAGTTGCTGTAGTGCAGCCCCATACTCAATTCATGTTCTCTTCCATTCATAACTGCAGGGAAACAAAAGCTGAAAAGCCACTCGGTTCCTCACAATCCACCCTTGGAGAACACTCCAATGGTGGAATGCTTGCAATGCTTTAATTACTCCCCTCCAACATCGGTTGGATTCTGGGGTGTGGGAGGGGGTCATAGAAATCATTTTTCATTCAGTTTTCATCACCCAGATATTCATCAGCCAGAACCTCAAGAACTGCCCCTGTGCCTTAGGTTTATCTTGCCTCTACAGGGTCATCATTTTGCAGAGAAAGAGAGATTTTTTGCCACATGATAAATGCAGAGGTAATATTTTAGCAAAAAAGCCAGTGGAGTTCCACATCACCATCTACTTTGGCTTCTATACAGCAGGTTCAGACTCTGCAGACATTTTTCTTTTACGGAGCCCACAGAGAAAAGCCAGTTATTTCAAGAGAAAGGAATGCGTTAATGTCTGCACTCCATAGTTATTCATTAATATTTTTCTTGCACTGCTTCCATAGTTCTAAACACCCTGTGCTTCATAAAAGAAAGAGCTAATAAAAAAAAAAAAAAGGCCAAGGAAAGCCATTAAGCTTTTCATTCCTAAAGCACCAGACTTCAAGACGAGGACACATTTCCATTGATTACTGTGGAAGAAAGATGGAGCTGGGCCAGGAGCACCCAACATCACTGCAACATTAACAGTCTTCTGCAAAAGGGACAGTCACGTGGGAATCCTTGGAGCCTTTGTTGGTTTATGCAGTGATGTGTGTATGTGCAGTCACTAGCTGTCCCTGGTCCATCCCAACAGCAAGCCCAGAATACACCTTTGGGGGTCGGAATACAGCCAGAGGCTGGGGCCTCTCCACCACTGAGTCATAGCCCTTCTGTCTGCATGAATTCCACCACAAACTGCACATCAGCTGCTTCCTGGGCAGCCTGAGCTAATGACAACCCAGTTGGCATTTAATCGCTGTTCTTTTACAGAGCTTCATTCTGCTCCAAATGATGGCAAAGATTCAAATCATCCAAATAGACTCCGGCTCCTCTGCAAGGAAGGCAAGGCTCTCAGTTCTCAAAAGCTACCAAAAGTATCTCAGTTCTCACTGCTTACACTGGTCAGGGGGAGAAAAACATCACATACTTTATTCCTCTTCAAACACAAGCCCCACATCTCTCAAAGGAGGAATCCCAGTTCCTCTTCTTTCCTAGAGGCAGGATCAGACGTTCTTTTACAGGCAGAACAGAACAAGAAAGAAATTAGGGCTAAACACGTACTTGATGAACACTGCAAACCCCACAGTACCGCTGGCGTGGCTGGGGGGAGCGTGCATTTGTTTTGCCACACCCTGGAAAGCAGGATGGGAAATGAAATCTCCTGTCTCATGGTACAGCTATTATAAGTACGGGGTCTAATGAGCCGTTACCACAAACAGCGGGGAAACAGAAGAGAAAGCGAGTAAGGGCAACTTTATGTGAGTTAACTTTTTAAATGTTTTTTCCCTCATTCTTGGGATAAACACCAACAGATTAAATCCAGCCACCAGATCAAAACTGCAGGAGCTTGGCAAAGGCAGTTTGCTGACACCTGCCTGTGCTTTTATTACAATGATAAGAGTACCTGAGAAGACTACGTTGCAAGTGGTCAAAGAGAGCTCCTGCAGAGATAGGCGTATCTCAAAGTACGACGCTGCCTTGGGGAACGCTGGGCAATGCTTAGCACAAATCCAAGAGCAGACTGCAAGCAAAAAGGGGAACACAGATCTGATACGTGCTATTGTAGAGCTGTATTTAGTTCTTTGTATTTATTAAGAAATAAAACTACACCAGTCAATCAATGAGGAGGCTCAGAGAAAAGTAATGTTTAGCAGTGGTGTACAGCCATCCACATTCTTAATGTGTAGGATTTGTATTGCAAATCCAGAGCATCCTATTTTCATACAGATTGGGAAGATTAATTTTATGGTAATTCAATATAGTTAAGAGAACTTACTGGCTTTTTACTTACATGTTAATATATTCCTTGAGGTTTATGCAAAACTGATACACAAAGGCTCCTTCTGGTGGACTTCAGCAGCATTATCCAAGATGTGAAATGGAGCAGCTGTAAATCACCAAACCAAGTGTCCCGGATTCCACTGAAAATCTTAGAGAAGGTGGCACTGCAAGACCAGCCAGGTACAGAACCACATAGAAATGGTCCCTGTCTAAAGGAAGAAAAACAAATTATGGCAGAGGGAGTTGTACCTCTGGGAGCACAAGAACAGGATAGAGAGAAGGGGAAAGAGTAGCAAATTCATGCAGGGGAAAAGCTAGTCCTGTTCCTTGCCCTCTGCAAAGCCGCAAAGTCTTTTCTGTTCTTGTCCCTCCCTTGGCAGGGAGGGGTAGAATGAACGTCAGTGAAGCTCTGTGGTGCTGTCCTTGTATTCTTGTCTGAGCATTTCCCTTTCTTCCCCTGGTGTCTTTGGGAGAATTGTGTTGAGACACCCCAGGTCTGAAAGCCATTGAAGAACCTCCCTCATTTCTTGCAAAACTGATGGGCTCTATTTTTAAAATGGAGCAGGGCTACTGTGGAGCTCTGACCTTTTTCAGTTTCTGCTGCTGCTTAGCCAAGACTTCATTGCTGCAGGGCAGTGCCCTTGGGTTTTGTCGTGGATACCCGCTTACTGGGTATTGCAACAACAGTAGGTGAAACATCCCTCGTAGAAGCTCCGCAGTTAAATAAGTTAGCTGGAGAGCAAGGGACTTACTGTGGGAACTGTTTGGTTTGTTAGTTTTACTAATACTCAGTCTGGATGCTGGCCACCAGCTAGGCTGTGAACAGTAGCGTGGCTGGGAGATCTTGAGGGAAGCTGCATTCAGTGGCATTTGGTTTAGGTTATAGCAGGAAATTCTGCATCTAGGCCCTTTGTCTCAGATTTTCTGCTTTGATTCCCTGAACACACCATGGCCATTGCTTAATTCAGAGCTGCTGCTGCAACAAGAATTAAAAAATAAAAATTCTTCCTCTTTGGGCCACTTGTAACAAAATATTTGAGTAGAGAATGTTCCTAATCAGAACTCCCTTTTGAATACGCTTTTGCTTCAGTAGAAATCTTCCAATAGAATTGTTTACTCTTCTGAAATATTTCAGAACTGGGATGCTGAGTAAGCTCTATTTCCTTTGCTGGCTACACTAGTTACATAGAAGCAGACCATCAGCGCTAGTGGTCACAGCATGATCCGTTTTAATGATGCAAGTAGCCTGCAATAAAAGAACATAATAGGATGCCACAAGGATATGGACACTGCTAACTCTGGGATTGAGAGAAGCAACAAATGGGACACCTGACTGGACCACAAACAGATTTTAGAGAGAGTGGTGATATCCCTTGATATCCCTTCGCAAAATGAAAGTTGTGTATCTGTGCCAAGATTAAGACAAACTGAATCATGATAACGGCTAACAAGATTCCCCCAAAATAAAACAGAGGCTAGGGAGAGAAATTGCAGAGCTCATAACTGCTGGGAGGATCTTGCCACAAGAAGGCAGAGCTGCAATGCAAGACTTGGATATGAGTCTAGATTAAAATATAGGCATAAGAGGAATAATGGCCAATGAAACCAAGAGGCTGTGCCATCACATTGCTCATACACCTGCAACTACCAGTAAGGACAACTTCTATATTCAGGAATGTTGTGCTTTGTTCTCTATTGATGGTATGTGTCCAGAGCTTGCTCCCACTCCTCCGGTCCTGCACTTCCCAGGACCAATGGACAATGTTAGGAATCAAAGTCCACTGGATGGTAAACCACTTTCAATTGCTACTGCTGGGTGCTGCCACTGCCAGAGCTTCCTTTGCTCCCATCTACCAGGACATGCCTTGGGGCAGTAAGACTCCCTGCAGCTCACACCACCACCATCACCAGTTCCTGTGAGTTTCTCAGAGACTAAGCTCAGCTGCAACTGAGCAACAGGAGCTTGGCACTTTTTCTTCCATGCACTCTTGTGCTGAGCTTGCCCGTCACAGGGGAAGAATGAACCACCTGCTTGGGACCAGGAAGGATCGGGTCAGCAAGGAAAGGCACTTCGGTGGACCAGTGGTGACCATGTGCTGCAGTGCACCGCGAGTGGTCGAACCTACATTCATCGGTGCTGGTATCAGCAAACTGGTGGTGGTTACTCTGCTCTTGGGAATTTCCCTTCCATGATCTACGGTGTGTTATCACAGATAGCCTCCTGGGAGTTGCATGTATAAATGTCCCAGACAAGCAGACTATACCCAGTCTTGGCAGAGCGCGCTGGGGAGCTGGAATGACAATGCACCAAGGATGCAGGAGATCTGGTTGGGCCTGCCAACTGGGGATTGTCACAGTCTGACAGCAGGGAGCTGGGCTGGCTTTCTGAGTGATGAAAATACTGCCCTTGATTAGGATAGTGACTTGTTTTCTGGCATTTTTGGCATCTATACCAAATAGTTTTGTCATCATCAGTATTGTAATGTCTTGGCCTAGAGCAATGGTAACCCCTGCCTTTCCTGTGACCTTGGGGATGATTGCTTTTTGGCCTATTAGTGAATAAACTAATGAAAAGTGCTGTGATGTTCATATTGCAACTAAATTATGCAACAAATCCATGAAACCCTTCAGTAGCTGATTTCAGTTTCTTTACTTTGTAGGAGAAGACAGCAAAGGGATGATAAAGGCAAACAACTCGTGTCTGTTTCTGGACCAGAAGTTTCTATCCAGATTTTCTACCACAACTCCTCCATTGATAGTAAGTAATGGTGAACAGAAGCTGTAAGATAGAGGTTCATCTTCCTGCTATTGACCGCATTAGGTGATGTCAGAAGAACATTAAATTTGTAGGCCAAAATACTGCCCATTTCCTCAAGTTTACCTTTGGTGAGGTAAATGCCATGGAGGAAGATTCTCTTCAGGGACAGGCTTAGGTATCCCCAAATCTGCAGGGCAGGGCATGGGGAGAAGGGAGAGAAAGATAAAGAGATGAAACCACTAGTCATCATCTGCTAAATACAATCTCCAATAAAGGTATTGTTCTTTCCTGAATTTCTGCACAGAAATTCTGGCTTTCTTTAATGGAAATACTGTCCCAGCTCTTTCAGGCTGGGATTTAATTATTGAACAAAAGGGTTTTCCTCCCTGAGTAAGTTTTTTAGAAAAAACATTGTATTTGAGTCAAACTGCAAAGCTTACATCTCAAAATAATTCAAGAAATATTTTCACTATTTCAATTTTATGTTGTACTTGGGAAAATATTAATTGTAACTTCATACTTTTGTTAGCGTTTTGAAAACCATGAGCAAGAAATCATTTTGTGTTCTTTAAAGGAAGAAAGCAGAAAATTTCAGGCATTTTGAAACAGCTTTAATAAATTTTTTTTTCCCCCAAATTTTTATTGAGCTGTTATGTTAAAACTAAGTGGTATTTTCTGATTTAAAAAACAAAAGGAAAACGCCAGAAGGTTCCTAACAATCTCTGCCTGAGCTGCCAGGGCCACATCCCATTATGTTTTCATGGGATTGCACGTGACACTGGTAGCACAAACTGAGCAGGAACTGACCAGCCACTCCAATGAGGGAATGGTCAGGACACAGAACAACATTAAACAAGATGTTTCAGCTCTGGGACATACAACACAGTTGTATGGGCAAGAGAGGCATTGTTAACAGCTAAAGAAAAGTGAATTCAGAGCTGGAACACATCAATAGCACTTGGTCCGACCTCAGCTGGGCCTTTTCTATCCAACTTCCCGCAGACAAGTATACCCAGGTCTTGCCCATCTGGATCACCTCCTTAATCTGGTGGTGTCCTCTTCTGCAGGTTGCTGTATTTTAGACCTTACTAAAACAGACTCTTCTGTCTTGTCACACCCAGTGAGATAAATAATCCATCTACTCTGGTATCACCCTTCCAATTTCTGATACTTTTAGAAGGTATTTAATGCCCGCAATGAACCTGGCCAAGTGCAGAATACCATACACAAAAAAAAAAAATTAGATGATCGGCATGGTATGTAATTAACCTTCTTTAAAGGTTTAGGTAGAAACTCAGAGCCTTTTAGTTACCATGTCTACTCTATTCAAACACAAGGCAGCAAAGATTCATTGCAGTGGCTCTGAACAGGGTATGAACACAATTGAACTGTCAAGAGATCAAAATAACATATCAGCACTGGATACAAAAGCTATATCCATGGAGCCTAGAAAGGTATTTAAGAAAAAAACCACAGTTACCTGGACTGAAATCTGGGCAGAATGATTCTAGCTTCTACATGATCTCAAAAGGCCTAAAACGTGCCTTTTACAAAAACTTGATCACCACACTGCCACAGAAGAGCAGCACAGTCACAGACTGCAAGGGTCAAAGCTTACTCAGGTGATGCCATCCAGTTCCTTACAGTACAACACCCACATCCAAACGGCTGGAGCATCACAGTCATTGCTGATGAGGAAAAGCTATCAACAGCTCAACAGGCAATTGCCAGCAACATGATGTCCCCAACATTGCAGTAGGACAATGACATCAGCTGAACATGACAACTGAAACATAGGCAGGCCATTTCCTGCTAAATCACATGGACCAGTTACTATATCATGCTTTTAGTTAGTGGATAAGCACACAGAGAAGAGCATAAAACAATAAAGAGGGTTACATGCATTCTCAGAAAGACAGAAAAAAGGGTAATAGATCAGTTGATCTGTATTTTTGAAGTAACGTCAAGTTTGTGAACGAAACGTATGGATTGGTTCTAAATCAGGAAATCCATTCTGCTTCTTGGAAGTATTATTTTCCTTTTGCTAGCCTGGGGGGGACAAGACCAGTCCTACCTCAAAGGACATTTTCATCAGCGTGCAGGAAGAAAAAACCCTTCCATTTCCTTACCAGAAGGGCAGCTTTGACAGCACTGTCCATGAAAATAAGGAGGCCTAGTAAGAGCAAGATAGTAGCAAGTAGGTTCTCAGATGACTCCATGATAGGAAAGTTACTGTTAGGGAACTTTTCCCTGGGCCAAGCAATGTTCAGAATAGTTTGGAGAGTTCAATCATCCTCTCTTTCCTTTCCTCATTGCTGCTGGCAGGACCACCAGAGAAAGGTGCTCAGATAATCAACTGGATGGCCTAAGCCGTTGTGAAAGACATAGGTCAGCATTACAGAATAACTTGAACTGTATCACACAGCCTATGGTTGAAGAAAAGCTCGACAGGAGAAGGGTTCAATGAAAAAGGTTTTGCTAAGCTGTTCTCTTTTAATAGACATTTCCCATCTTTCTGTGTTTCCGTGACAAGCTGTTTCAGTCCAGTGAATGTGTTTCTGAAATGCTACATACTAGTGTTTGAAGTCTGACAACATTCAACAGATGTAAAAGTTGTTCTTTACAAATATATAGGTACTATTCCATAAATTAAACATTAATGCATAGACAACCAATTACTGTCTGCAGTCCTGCTGCTTTAGACCATGAATGAACATTATGGAGAAAAAGGAGACCTCCAAGGAAAAGAGTCAGATGTCTGCAGAAAACAATTACCTGTCAGTAACCGATATCTATCCTTTTGAGTCCATACAAATCCCACTCTGTGTTACAGCAGGAGCATGGCAGACAGCTGCGCTTCCAAAGAAAAGAAAAAAAGATGTATTTTAACTCTGGTTTTAGCCATTTGAGAATAATTTGAGCTACTGCATTATTTCCGCACTTTACCGAGTACAATAATCATGGTCTATTTTAAACAAAATTTATCTCCCTTTGTTGTAGATTAGTTGTTGCATTGTAGGCTAGCAGAGAAAGATGACTGAACCACCTGAGAGTGGCTCAGAAAGGAACATTTGAACTTACACCGTTCTGCGAGACAGCACAACTGTGATTAAATACCTTGGGAAGGTTTGGAGAAAATGTGTTACTTGAGTTTTGCTTTGTAGTGTTCCCAGGAACTGAACATTATCATTTTCCTTATCTGGCCCAGCAAACCAAAGAATGCAGCACTACTAATGATTTGCATTGAAGAAATATTAATGACAGAAAGCATTCAGTATTAAACTACAAAGCATTTGTTAATACACTATAAAATAAGAAGGAGAGACTTAACTGAACCGGGTATTTAACAGGCAGTTTCCAGCATTTTTCTTTTACTACAAGAAACTCATGATTGGATCTCAGCATATACATATTTCACATGTATAAAGCAGTTATTGCCTGCAGAAGATATACTGGACAGTAAAGGGTAAACTTTCCCTATTCACAGTTGGGGGCATTACCTTAATCTTTTATCTAGGCCTGCTTTTCAGTGGCACTTGATACAGGAGCTATACGAAACACTTCCTTGAATACATAAAGCCAGAGATTGAGTTACACATGATTGAAGATCTATGCTGCTAGTAAGACAAAAGCTCCTATATTACCTGGCACATGCCTGCTAAATTATTGAAGTGTCTCTTTAGACTGAATATATTCACTGGATAATTAGTCAACAGAAGAAAACGGTCTCTCTTTACAAAGCTAATGTTGACAGGCATTGTATCTTTCATGCACTGTAACAAAAAGTATTTGCAGAACTGATGCAACACAAACATTTGGAATTGCTCTGTCAATGCACGAGTGTTCCTGAGGCACACAGCCCCTTTGTGATACTGCCTCAGTCTCATATTACCTTACGAGCAAATCCTAAACAGTGTGAATTCCTTTTGCCTAATGTAGCACTACCCCCATTTCAGAAGCAGGTAAATGGTACAAATGAATGGAGGCTTGCTTTGCATTTGAGGAACGAGGCTGATCAAACTGAAATAGACACCTGTAAGCCCGACTCCAGCCCTGTGCTGTGCTAGCCTCTGCTGCTGTGTCGCGCGCGACCCATCCAGGGCAGTGCAGACAGACCACTGCCACTTTTAATTCATAACGCATGTAGTTGCGATATCTGTGTGCCACTCCGGCGGCTCTATTCTCATGAGCTTGTTTCCCGCTGCAGATTCTTGAGAACACAGGCTACTCCATGTGTACACAGAACATACCGCACAATGAAAGTACTAGCATCTGTCTGCTGAAACCATCACAGCCAGACAGCTGATGTTCCCTCGTTTATTCTGACCTGGCAAGGGAAGAACAGTAGCAGTTTCCACACTTAAAATGGCTGTCCTACAGCTGAGAGCAGTAGGATGGTCTCTGTACTGCCTATATATAGACCTAAGCTTACCTGGAAATAAGAATAGATGGCTTTCAGCTGTTTGAACATGAGCTGTAGGATGAAACACGCAGTTCTACCAACTCCAACTCACAGCCTGAGGTATGCAAAGATGACATTCTGTCAATGCAGATATTACTGGGTTTTTTTGTTTTAAACTACGCGTGTCACCCAACACTAAGGGGACAGACAGGTTCTTTTAGGGACCCTTGGCAGAACGATGATGGCACCAAATTATAGTTACAGTTAAAGCTTTATTTCCTTAACAGAATATTATGATTAGTACAGCACAGAATTTACAACTAAAATGGCACAGGATTTCTACAAGCAGAATCAATGTAGTACAATCTGTAAATAGCATAATACAAAATTTATACTACATCTTAACGTATAATTTCTAATCACCTGAACCCTCAGCAGATCAGGTCAGATCTTAATATATGGTTTGCTGTATCAATACATAATCATAATCTAGACTTGAAAATCATGTAAAAGAATACGAGTCACTCACTCAACCCTGGGAGGAAGCNAATACGAGTCACTCACTCAACCCTGGGAGGAAGCAGATGAGGATGGAGGCATCCCTGGGCACCGGGAGGTCTCGGGTCTCACTGTCCAGCAGCAGTTTGGGTCCAAGTTCCCCACTTAGGGCTTCTAACTGCTTGATTTTATGGACTTGCTCTGTGTGCTGTTACGCTTCCCTGTTCTGTTGATGGGGTCATCAACAACACCTGCCTGGCCAGGTGCCTGGGGCCAGCAAGGAAGGGAATAATCGGCCTGGCACCCAGGAATCTTGAGGCTGGCAGGAAGGGGAAGAAGAAATAGGTTTGGTTTGTCTACTTGGTTCACAGGGCCTTCAGGGCCTGATAATGAGGGAAAGGGAACGAATACATGACCTGCTTGGTCACAGAGAATGGCCGCTTGCCTTATAAAATGGCGTTAGTTATGCTAACAACATTACCAGGCGTGGGGAGCAGGGGCTACCAGTCACATATTCCCCAGGGACAAATAGCTACATGGGGTAAATAAGCAATTTAAAAACATATCAAAATCTTATAATTCAAGACTATTTCTCCCTTTCATTATCTGGTGCATTTCCCAGCTTTGAAAATGAAAATAAAAAAGACACTGCATTTCAAATTTTTGGAAAAAAGTGCCCTTGTTTTTAAGTAGCTTATCACTGAGCTTACCTGTTTGATTTTAGTGAAGTATTTTTATTGGCTTTTTTCTTTCTTCCTTCAAGAAATCCAGTTTAGAAAAAAAACCTAGAGTTGCATACCAGTTTTAAGCCTACAGTCTCCGACGACAGCAGTATGAAAACTAGTCTAAGTTATTAAAATTTGCCTTAGAAAGGGAAGTTAATTAGAACGCTAGTAGCCAGTAGTCCCGCTCATATGCCAACTCACTCAGCTCTAGCCTCACCTAATTCTAAACTCTTAAAATGTCTGGTCCCCAAACATGCTACCAACACCTTTAATACTACCTAGGTCCCCAAAACTCAGGCAGCCATACAGATGTCTCTCTGAGCAGCTAAAAGAGCATCTCATAGTTTGTTCTAAAAAGGTCTATTATTGATAGATATCACGTACACTCCTGTAAAACTCAAAAAGTATTCCCATCTTGTATGTATCTTCGTCCATTCTCTGAGTATTTTGGGATAGCTTGATATTACAAATAACTGTATCTTGTATTACAGCACACGTGGAGCAGCTCTGCACAGCACTGCTAGCTCCATAGAGAACTTCAGTGGAGCCAAGTGTGCAGCTGTCCGTGCTGCAGGGAAAACTTTCGTAAAGAAGCCATCAATGCTGCCATCTCCTGGCATAACAGATTTACAGCAACAGCTTTAAAAGACATTTAGAGCATTTTGTGCACACTGCAACTGCTAGTGTAGAAAATTTTATTAGGGAATTGTTTGTTCCATTCCTTATTTTGTGTTGCAGCACTAGATGATGATTCTCACCTGGCTGGTAAGCTGAACAACCTAGGAGAAATGTTATACATAATGAGTCTCCGTGAAAAACTTTTGGAAGAAGGTAAGTTAGTTTTACCCCAGACTGCAAATGACAGCTAGCGAATCTGGAGATGTAAAAACCTAACAACATAAAGTTTAGCATTTCATTTTGCCCTGGTTCGTCTCTACAGACAGCAACAGCAGAAAAGCAAACGATAAATAAGTGGCTTCTATAATTTCAAAAGCCAGATAGCATAAACCTTTTGAGCCTGGTTTGACACAATTCCTTATAGTGGACAGTTGCCCAAACACCTTGTCTGCAAGCAGCACTTAATCACAATTACATTGAACCAGGCCTAAGCAATAGTTTTATCGACATTTCCCACATACACCTAACCCCACCACTATCCCAAATCTATACTTCTCTGGAGAATGACTCAAACCAACCTGTTTTCCTAGCCTGGGAGCTAGGCTGGAATACTCACCAATTCAGCTATTGCATTTCATCTGACAGATGGTAAATTAAGAAACTCTGCCTGACTGATTGCCATTGTGCAAACAGGTCATGCTTTCATTTGTGAAAGGCTTTAGCAGACAATTTTTTTGTCAATTGCTTCGTTTTCCAAAATGCACTTTATTAAACCAACATGCAAGACCACTGACGTGAGACTAGCAGGAGGAAGGTTAAGATAGCTTATCTGAAAATGTTTATAAAATGTCCCCATTTTGGGGGGCTTAACTGAGTTGCTCTTTATGCCAAAGATTATTTTTTCTGCAATAACACACAAACATTGACAGCAAACTTTGAAAAAATTAATGAAAATTCGTTATTTTATAACTCTAGCATTCCTATACTTAGCTTTGTGTACACACGTTAGAATCTTCCATTCTACTTCATTCAGGTTTTTTTGAACAGGTAACCGCCATAAAATAGCAAGTTAACACATTTCCAGAACATGTGCTAACACTTATTTGTGTGTCAAGCTTTCACTATACATTTGATGCTTGAAGGGATACAGCTGTGTGTACTTTACATGAGAACCTTGCAATAATTCCAGGGAGGAGTAAATTGTCAATGCATTCTCTTAACTTGGGTAATGGAAAACAAATCAGTTCAAAGTTTGACTCTGTCCTCCCAACTGAATATATCTAATGTGCACAGCAACGTAATGGAAAATATGCTCTTCTAAAATTAGTCTGAACAATTAATGTGATGACTAAATAATTCTGAAACCTTGCTGACAGATAAGAAGAAATTTATTCCAACAGGAGAAATACAGAACTGTATTACCAAACAAGAGAGACTACCAGTGCTGGCTTCATAATGAAAATATATTTTGGCCAAACTTAGTATCCACTTAAGTAGGTGCAACTCCATTAGATCCAGCTGAAACATACCTGCTGAACTATAGTGAATCTATTTTCTCATCACTCATTCACATTGTTAAGTAAAACAGATTTTTTTAAACAACAGATGACACATTCCATTCTTCCCTGTTTACACCAGTGGGAGTTCCGCACACAGGAGATTAGAATTTTTTTTTTCCTCCCCTCCCATCAACGGTCACACACACTTAACCTTTAGCCTGCAATTGCTTGGTGGCATTCATTTGACTGCGAAGACTGGAAAAATGTGCTAACAACCAGAGATTACAGCATAACAATCACAACCTTTAAAAATAAAATTCAACAAAAACAGAAGAAATGTTTGAGCAAATGACCAGCTATTGATGTAACTGCTGGGAACTCTTCCCTATCTTAAAGAAAACAAATAGCCCATGAATATGAAATTTAAAACCCTGTAAAACACAGAAGTAGCAGGGAAAAAAAAAAAAACCCACACACCCAAAATTAACTTGAGAAATAAAACGCAGAAAACAATATCTCTAAACAGAGTATATTTCATGGACTTTCCTCAACTATACCAAACAAGAAATACACACCCAACAAAACCTGATAAACACCGTAAAGAGAAGAGACTAGAGTTGAAGGACCAGTAGGCTACAGAGAGTTTGAAGACAGTATGATTTATTTGTACTAAAGACAAATTGTCAAGTGTTTGGCTGTTGAGATAGCAAGGAACTTGATTCACTCTCATAAAACAAAAGGCCTTTCACACTAGTCCTCTTCAGTCTTTGACACAAAACCACAGGAATCATTCATAATGAAATAGCAACTGGAAAAAGCATTAGATTTCCAGCTTAAGCAGCTGGAGGAAAAGTACTTTACTTTCAGAAAATGTATCTGAATTACAGTGAAAGGACAAGAAGCTGCTTTTAGAAGTGAAGCACACCACCTTGCCCATGTTACTATAACAGAACTTTTGAATATAAAAAAGCATTTAGTAAAAATTTTATTTTAAATGTAGCATGAATCCTTAAGTGTCACAACATACAGTTTTACAGAGAATTTGTACAATATGACAGGTATCTCTATACATGCACCCCCCCATTTTTATTTAGTCATTATTAAACAAACAATAGTTAAACAGGAATAATAAGCATTCACTTCTAAAAAGAAAACTTTGGCATGTATACAACTGGCTAGTTAAAAGTAAACAGCGGTAGATTCAAGTCAGAAAGAGACCCACTTGTTTTGTTTCACAGCATTTTTGATCAGAATGAAACTCAGCAGCACTATTTTCTAGTTAATACAAAAATGAGTATGTTTTTTCAGTCCAGAAACCCCTGTTAAGGGACAAAAACATGTTAAGAGAGATGCAAAAGAACCAACTTTTAACTCTAAAGGTGTCAGTTTTAAAGCAGTTTAGGCCACGAGTATTTTGCACACATTGGTTTGGTCATGAAGAAAACAACTGAACTATATATCACTTGGCACAACTGACACTTTCTCCTTTGGACTAGAATAAGCATGAGTATCATCTCAAAAGTCATGTCCATTGCTGGAGTGTAACAAAAAAAATTAAAGTAGAATTTGCACTGTGCCCATCTTCTGTCTCGAGTTTCTGTCACTGCTGTTGGCCACTTACATGCCTACTAAATTCATCCAAAAAATGAGGGAAAACAATTTGCAAGGCATTTCTTCCTGGCATACAGTAGACAGTATTTCGATTTAAAAAAAATGGAAAGCAATAAAAGAACCCCTGCATAGTAAGTAATAACAAGCCTGCTTTGAGAAGAATTACTTGCAATTCTTCAAGTAATTACAAAAAATACAGTATTTATACAACTTCTCCAGAACTATTAAGATATTTTCATGTAGTACTAATAAAATAAATCCATAGATACAAATGGTTGCACTTCTAAGCAGGAACATCTAACGCAGATTCTGATTTTGCTGCAATTTCATTATTGCTGTGGAACAGACAGTGGTTAAGTCATGTGAATACAAGCCTCTCTTTCTCATACACATCGGAATATCTATTTGAAAACATGTTCTCCAGCAAGTCAGAATACATTTAATGTAATTTTTACAGTTCCTGCTAAATGTTAGCGGTCCAAAGTTGACTGAACTGTGGTGCGATAGGGCACAAATGGCAGAAGAGCAGTGGAGTAGAGGCAGGAATGGCAGCAAAACAGTAGAGTAACACAAGTTAGACTCATACTCACTACTTCTTATTCCTAGGCTTTAATTCTTCTGCCGCATTTCGCAGAAAAATGTAGTTTTTCTTTTGTGGATTATAAAATTCGTGACCCTAAAAAGAAAAATCACCTGGATTTACTCTCTTCAAAGAAGAAATATCAGCATTACCTTAAAGTGTAAGAATATGAATATTCCAATAGTTTGGTTTATTAAAATTTAAACTTAAAGTCTTTAAAAATAGATATTGGACAACATTGGTGGATTAGAAACAGCTTACTAAAACAAGTAATTACAAGAACTGTGCATATAAAGTAAAATTTAGGACATTTATCCATTTTTAAGGTACAAAAAAACTTTTCATAAAAAAATAACTACATGTCTCTAAGCTCTACTTTATAAATGCAGCGTAACAGTTCAATATGATTTTTTAATATGTCATTCTAGGCAGAGAAGAAACTAAAATTTAATGGCCACCCAGTTTCACTTTATATTTTCTGTATTTTCAATTAAATAAGGTCACATTTTTTCAAAGTGAAGTTCTACAGGCAACTGCAAAACTATCTCTGTTCCCCAACTGCAGATGCAAATATATATATACTTTGCATATTGACATTATTTGCATATACACTACCAACTCAATACACAAGTATTCAAACCAGGGAAAGTAAACACTAATAAAGCTATTAAAGTCCAACGCACAACTTGAAAATTACCAACTCCGCTTGTCAGAAGTGGTTCTAGAAAGGAAATGTAGTACCCACAGGTTTTACTACTTAATATTGGTGTATAGATCTCAAAGATACCTCGGTACATATCTACCATTGCAGTCTACCCAATCATTTAGAACAGAAGAATTCATCTGCCCTAGTTATCTTACTTTGGGCAGCATCCAGAAGACTAAATACGATGAAGTAAATTAAAATTTTGCTCTCTTTGTGGCATGCAATCAAGTTCATCTGTGCGATTTCTGCATTCATTTCAGTCAAAACCACAAGAAATGTTGTTATCCTCAAATTTAAAAGCACTAGTTATAACAGGAAAATAACATTTTTAACGGAAGTTGCCATTCCATTAAAATCAATTACATTTCAACCTTGCTACCCCTTCTTAAACTATTAAGCAGTATTGATTCTCCACATAGTATGGTTTGTTGTGATTCTCTTGCATCTATGATTTATTGTTGAGTCAAGTTTGGAAGAGAAATACATAAATAAGTGCCACCAAGCTGCACTGAATGGTACTGGAAATTTAGTACATGGCATTCAAACACTGGTTTAAGTGTTTATAAACACAGTCACAGCTTTTTTTAAAGTTAAAGAGAATCTGCAGAAGAAGATGACATGCATTTCAGAGAGGTTTGTGGGAACCTGTTAGGGTGCCACATTGCCCCATGACATTCCCCACAGCAGAATGCGTGTGAGCAATCAGAATAACTTCTGAATCATGTAATTTAGTTTTGCTCATCCACATTTGCAAAATAGCATTGTTTAGCAATCTTATCCAACTGAAGCTAAAAACTAAAGACGTCTAAAACAACCATTATAAGTTCTTTTGCATGCTTGTGAAATTAGAAAGACTCAGCTACTATTTATAGAGAACAGTGATAGTGATAGTCTTAGTCTTATCAATCAACTGCAAGTATGAATACGAGTCTAAACTTTTCTTACCTTTGACCAATCGTAACTGGAAGCATATGCAAATATATTGCCATTATGGTTGAAACAACAAGCAGATATCGGCTGGTCAAGTTGTTCTGATGTTTTCAGCTTCGTTCGTGCATCTTTATCCCAAAAGCTGAATCTACCATCAGATCCTACTGTTGCAAGAGTACCATGGACAGGGTGAAATGCTATCCCATTTACCTGTAGAATCATAAAAAATGCTATGTAAAACACCACATATGGGAACACTCACAACACATGTTCTGAATCCTGAGAGTATATACACAGGAAAGATGTTTTTTTTTCAACTAGATATAGTTTCTTTTTTTTTTTAAATGTTTTCAGATATGTTCTCTGGAAAAAAGAAAACAAGCCAAACCAACAAACAAACAAAAACACACACAAACCCCCCCCTCAAAAAACACCCCACGGAAGCAACAAGGAAAACATCATCCCTTTCGTAGTACCTAAAAATTCAATGCATAATCCCATTACACAAATATATTAAGTATTGCTTCAATATCAGCAAAATTAACAAGTGTCATCTCCACCGAGACAATTTAATGAATGGTTGTTCTGGTGCTTGTTCTAAGGGAAGTACAAATTTGTCTTTCCCTTTAATGGATGACTATGACTGGTCTTTAAACATACATTTAAGTAACTTTAGGCAAGATAAAAGGTCAAGGAGAACAAAAAATTCATAGCCAATTTTACATTGAGAGTGTATATTGCCCTGTATAAATGATCTAGTGGTATATGCTGAATACTTACAGCATAGATATCCTGAGGTGCCGATGTGTTTGTTCCATTGGAGCGATGACATTTAAAAGTGAAATTATCTTTTGCACTGGGGAAGGGAAAAAAAAGTCTTTTTACTTTCCTCATTGTAAACTGAGCAATAAAGAAAGGATGATAACAAATGATACTTACGGATTTGGGGGGTTGATATAATGAATAGCTACTCTTCCTTCAATACTTCCAAGGGCAAATCCAGTAGGTTTGTTCACTTTGTCTTTAAAAATAGCAACACAGCGATGCTAAATTTGAGAAAGATACAGAGGATTTTAGACAGAGGCCCAAAGGCCAGATTTTCTGAATGCTCTTTTCCGTGGGGACACAAAAGATCACATATATCAATGCAAAGTAAAGCAAAAACACAAACAAGGTCAAAAGATAGGTTAAATTCCATTGAGAATCTGGGCTACAGTATTTACATTTCTAAATCCTTATGAAGATCAGCAATAGGTCAATGGCAAACCAGGACATGTGCCATACCAAGATAAAGTACTTTGGTTTTGAAACACTGTTTGTTTTTACCAAAAAACAGCAAGCCCAGAATTTCAACAATGTGTATAAATACACTTGCAATAAATATAATAATTTACCTGGTGTTTAAGAGGAGACTCTATTCTTCTAAATTCAGAAGGTTGATTCTCTAACTGATAAACTATCAAACCCCTTTCTGCAGTGGCCACAGCAGCCATAGGATGAACCTGGATAAGGTTGTAAAATAGGTTGAAAGAGAGACACTTGTGTTAACAGCATGGCAGAGATTCTGTTTATTATTTCGCAGAAATCCCTGAAGAAGTTAAAGGAATTAGACTATTTTCTGGGGGGAAGAGAGGGAGGAAAAGAGAAAGAACAAAGTTCTTTTGTAGACATATCTTCAAACAAAACAAATCAGTTCTTTCCTACCATTGAGAAATAAAACATAAAAAATCTTCTAATTATTAGCTGACCCTTCCAATGTGAATCGCAATAGTGACAATGCAAACTCATCCAGAAATGAGGGTAGGTCAGTCCTACTGCCAATTTAGTTTTGTGGTGTTAAAAGGATACTAAGCATGTTTTGTATGATGCAAATACCTATTTTCCACACACTCATCAAGATCAATTTATGTTTTATTGCTAAAATCACACAGAGATCAAATACTATTCTATGATTCTATACAAACAGTCAGTTTTTAGTGCTAACCTACAGAAGCCTCAAAGACTGCCAGTTTATTCATACTCCCAGTCATCTAGATGACACTAGTTTACCATATATCATGGCTTACCACATCCGCACAATAACATCTTTCAGGGAGCTGCAATGTCATCATAGGTGTTGGTGAACGGGTATCCCAGAACTGATGGAAACAGAAATGAACAAACTTATGCTTGGAGTTGAGGATACACCATTTAAATTACTTTAGTAAAGAGAATGCAATCGGTACCAAGTTGTTTCATTCTTGTCTATAGTCAGAATACTGCAACTCTCTGTGAAGTGAGGCCATTTCATTAATCTGTTTTTTTTTTGTATTAGCGTTTCATAAAGTATTTTCATTTCACATAAATATTTTCATACATAGATTACTAGCACGCTTTGTGTCCATTTGTTCAGGTAAAAATCATACCTTCAAAGTTTTATCCCAGCTTCCTGTCATCACACAGCTATAATTTGGTGCTTTAATCCAATGGATAGTCTTCACAGGAGCATCATGCTGAAGAAAAAAAGGACAAACACACACACATTTACTAAGATAACAGTCCACATTTCTTGTTTATGCTCCTCATATTTTTTGTACGCATTTACACTTTTTATCCATTCAAGAAAAGTGATTTATTATTTGAGTCACAGTACTCAGGATAAAGGTTGGTCATGACCTTATTGTGCTGTTTAGTGCTGTAAAATCACCGACATAAGAAAAAAAATAGTTCCTGACACTAAGAACTACAATCAAGTCACCTATATAGAAAGATGGTCACAGCAGAAATACAAATTATGAACAGCAGGACTTTTTATTTATTTATAAAGGATATTATCAATCATGCTAAAAATCAACACTTTAATATAGTACATTATTACAAACTAATATAAAAACCAGCTTCTTCTGACAAGAGCTACAGAAGAAGGGCCTATGTTAATTACACCAACAAGATTTTAAAATCAAGGCTGAGAATCTGAATTTTATCACCTCAAATAAGATACAAGAAGCAATCACTAAAAGGACTAACTCTCTTCTTAAATGATAACTCATTTTAGTCACCATAACAATATATTCTATGAACAGACATTAACTTCTGAACTGAGAATGTAAATTAAAACCCCTGTTACTGCTGTAGCAGAAAGCTGGTAATTGTGAAAGTGAATTCAATGTTTTCTTAAAATTTTTCTTCCCCTATAATGCAGCAGGTGACTTAGTGAGATAACAGCAGTAATGAAAAGAGCTCCCTCAAGTAAAATAGAAAAAACAGCTGCACAGGTTATTCAAATCACTTCAATTGCAGGCCTACCTATTCATGTGCACTTCATTATCTCAAAAAATATAAGAAGTACCCTACAACCTCTTCTTCATAGAGCAGCATCTACTTCAGAAGCACTAAACATTACCTTAATTTGCTAATAAAGGTAGCTTTTAATAAAAATAGAAAAGGAAAAAAAAACACCTAATAGCTTGGGGCATGCTTACTTACTTGTGCAATCTGAATAGCTTGATTACTGTTGAGATCCCACATTTTGGCAGTTTTATCACAGGAAGCAGTAAATACTTTACTCCCATCCTAAAAAACAAGAATAAGGCCAAGAGATTAAATAGCTCTATCATGCAGTATCTTTAGAAAACTGTCAAGTCTTATTCTCTTACAGTAATAGCGTAACATTAATGTAACGTATACAGGGATTGCAAGACAAAGAAGAAACACAGAACTGGAAAATTATTTACAGCTGTATGTCATAAAAGAGAAAATTCTGCTAGCTATTATCTAGCTTCAAATACATTCTTACTTTTAAACTCACTTTCACCCTTCTTACACCCATGTTAGTCTGTTCTATTAGGACATACTTAGCACACATTTACAGTAACGTAAGCCTATACGATAATCATGGGCTGCATCTACATGTAGCACTCATGTCTGTTTGGAAACTACATGCCAATTTATTTAGGGTTTTGGTAAAAATTTTTTTATTTATTTTTAAATAGGAACATACATCACTCCAGCAGCCATCTAGTACAGGCCCTGTGTGCATCTGCTGAGCCTTCGGAATTGTCTGCCCATTATCTTGAACTTCCCAGCAGCGAACCTGTAACAGAAGCATGTACAGACATAACGTATTAAGACTAAGAACTTAAAAGACTTCTCTTCTTGAAGATCCCAGCCTTAGTTTATCCAACTAAGAGTATGATTATAAACACCAAGCTTTTTTCAGAACTAGTGAAACCTTATTTTCTCTGATTATGTTCCTTTTATCTGTACAGCCACAACTCAACTCCACAACTTCAACACCACCTCAAAAGTACCTTACAATCACATAACACCTCCCAGTGCCCTCCTGAAGAACCCTTAACTGTCAGCTAGCAAGAAGCTGCCTGCTGCAGGCTACCAGCCAACAGACCAAACAGCAGTTAAAAAATGTGCTCACGTTTGTCTTCCCCTCCCTATTTGTGCCAGTTGCAATCTCACCCTTCAATCCAAACAAACTTCAATAAGGTTGTAAGAATTTAATCTTTTTTGAGACTACACTGACAAACTGGATTATTTACCATTGTGTTCACAGTCCTTTCACTGGGCAAAGCATAACTATGTTAGCTTAAGTGTGTAATAAAATAAAGCTACAAACCAAACAAGCAGGAAAAAGAATAATCAAAGTAATAAAAATCTAACAGGGAAAACATCGACTACATATTCCGAGCTGAAGCTTAAAACACACAGGCAGAGGAATGATTTATCTGAAGATCATAACTGAATTTTTCAGTTGAAGCAGCTCAGCTGTGTCAAACTCAGTGCCTTGGCACCAGACACAAATTTTGCAGTTCTGCAAAGAGGAAGATTTTCAGGTGCCCTGGCACAAGTTTTTAGGATTGCAGTTTAGGCACCAATGCTCCCACTTTATTCATCTGTAGGTCTGACTGTAAGTACTTACATCATTTGCCCATGATCCTGCAATGAGGAAATTACCCGGCAATGTTGGTGGACTAAATGCTAAACAAGATATGCTGTCATCAGGTGGAGATGTTACTTCAATATCCTATAAATTAGACAAAACAAAATTAGCCACATTTGAAAACTGTGCACTGAGATTCTATTATTTCTCTAGGGTAAGTCAGTAGGTACTGCTAAGGTCATGTTGTGACACATGAAAAAACAGCAGAAGAACAGTGGTTCCCACTGGGGCTAACATACATACCTTCATTGGATTATGGTTATCCGCAGTCGTGCTGCCAAACATGCTGGTACCTCCAGTACCAAACCCTGATGTTGATCCAAACAGACTCATCCTCACCCTGCAAAGGAGGAAAAGGCTTACCGAGACCTGCAAGGCCCTCAAGCACCCCTAGGGTGTCCCACCGCAGCCACTACACCAGCACACCCCTCACCCCGCCTGGGAGGCACCCAGGGTTATAAGAACACACGAAATTAAAAAAAGAAAACCACACTTCTCGCTGCAGTCGGATCCCTGACATTTCCCCGTCGGCCACCCTGCCACCGCTGTCAGGGATCCCTCTCCGGTCGTCAGCCGGCGAGAGCTAACCCCTCATGCCCCTCAGCCCTCCCCCGGCACCGCCGGGCCGCGGGAGCAACGGCGCCCCGGGGAGCCCCGCGCCCGGCGCAGCCCGCCCCACAGGTGCTCCCCCTCCGGCACACGCCCCAGCCTCGTGTCTCTGCCTACAGCCCGCCCGACAGGGCAGCGAGGATGCCCGGCAGGCGAGGACACGCCATTTCGCGGCGGTCTCGCTTCCCTGCCAGCAGAACCGGCCAGCGGCCGGCGCGGGAAGCGGCCGTTCGCGGGGGCCGTTGGAGCAGGGCCGAGGCACTCACCCCGTGTGACGGGCCCGCTCCGGCCCGCTGCCTTCAGCGACGCGGCCCAGCAGCTAAGGCGGCGGCGGCGGCGCGGGGGCAGGCCGCGTCTCTCTGCGCAGGCGCCGCGGCCGGCGGG
>VZTQ01006638.1:0-137312 GCA_013400755.1 Pelecanoides urinatrix
GTGATTCTATGATTCTAATCACTTTTTATATGAAAGGAGTGTTGAAATGTTTTCCTGTAGTGCTGACATACACTCTGAGAGCCCTTCTCATAGAAGATCTATTACCCTCAGAGATGCAGTGTTTCTGAAACATGTGCTACTATTTTTTAGGAGACCACTTGAAGAAAAAGAAAACCGCTTGTCCCCAGCTGGCATAACCAATTAATTGCATGTATTTTTCTGGCAGTAAAGACTCCAAGACAAACTTCACCAAGAAGTATCACTTTCCCTTTTGACCCAATCTATTAATCTTTTCAGTGTCATCCTGCCTGCAGGATTATTTGCAAATAAGTGGATCTGCTCAAAAGGGAATATATGAAATCCTGTCTCCACAGGCAAGGGAAGAATCAGGCAACAGGGTTTTATGACCAGTGATCTCCAAAAGCTTCTTCTAGGCTGTTCTTGGACCAAAACATTTCCCTCTCATTGCTTTTTTCAAGGTGGGAGGAAAGATGGAGACTCCCAGGCAAGCCCAGCCCAGCATCACCCCCCTGGAAGCCCATCTGCCTGCATGGCCAGAGCAGCCTGTGCCACGTTGAACCATCACTCCTCCTTCTCTCCCTGTCTCTCATACCGCTCTGTTTTCCTGTCTCCTCCTGGTGCACACACAAACTTGCCTACACAAGCCAGTAGCCAGGGGCCACTACCCAAAAGGTAATTCCGGTTCTTGAGCAAACTCACACCTGTGCTTCAGCTTCCGAGCTGCTGTACATGTACTCTTTGCTCCACAGGCAGGAGCCATACTCCCGACCGGCCGATGCACAGGTCTCCTGTTCTGACAGGTCCAGGGGCAGGAGAGGCCAAGGGGTAAAAGGTCTGCAAAGATCTTCTTTCCGATAGAAGCAGAGAGATTATTTCCTAACATTTTTCCTGAAAGGCACAATGTTTCCCCAGAAGTGGGGGAGGAATCAGTGGCACAGCAATTTCAGGCATAGAGCTGCGGTGGCATGTTATAACAAGTTAATGGGGCAATGTGAATGATGCCTTCATCAGCCAGGCAGTTCTGCCATCTGTGTACCACCAAGGCAGCATGGCCACCTGCCAGACCTGAAGGTGCATTGCCTCATAAACACACCAGGCTCCTGGGAAAGCAGTATTTGATCCAATGGTTCTTTCCACCTGGATTTTAACATGCAAAAAATGGAAGTCGTGACTTCCTCTTGGTTATTTGTGTCACTTCTGTTGTCCACAATGAGAAAAATGCACAAACATCTGAAGACAGGAGCTGACACAGCAGCAACAGTTGTAGCATCTCTGTTCAAGGATTGAACGGGGACAGAGAATAATCACTGATGTTTGACTCTTCTCCCCTGTTTTTCTGCTTTTAGGACAAAGCTCCATATCGTATGAGCAGACTCCTAAAAGAGCAGTGGTGATAATACTGAAATGAGGACTGTGAGATCATTTGATAAGAACGATGCTGTGCTCTACAACTACATAGTTCATGAGCCACACATGGAGAAGTTTATTAGGGTACCCTCCCTTCATTCTCTTTCTCAGTTGCATGTTTGTACACACTGTACTTCCACATTTACAGTCCTTCAGTAGCCATGGTGTCTCTTAACCAGTGTATGGAAAACCATCAGTAAAAGGTCAAGAGAAAAGAAAAAACAACACTTTTTTTTTGTCAAATTTTTATTTAATATCTGGTCAGACTTTAGCCTAACTTTCACATCCTTGGTTAATACTCAGATTAGTAATACTGTCTGATATATAATAATATGCCATCAGATTGAGTGTGGGGAGTTTACAATTTTCAGGACAGAACCAATGATGAGACACTATTCACCCAATAATTTCTCTCACTCCTTTTGGCCAGGCTGCCTCACTGCACTGTCCATCTGTGTCCTTGCACTCAAATATCTGTTTGAGATTTCAATTTCATATCTGCACCTCATACATATTGCTCATGAGATTTCCTTATGTTCCACATAAATATTGGTCATCGGGGCTATCAGCTGTGGATATGATTTGATGTTTCAATATTGCATAGGTCTAGCATATACATGACACCTAGAACAATGCTAGTAACATCATTAACAAAACGAAAGCTGAATGTGATATCAACTCTGCACATTTTCCAGTTCCTATGCCCTCCTACAGATAAAAATTTCTAAATTGGAGACACTGCAGAAAGTTTAAAGACCAAGTCTTTGTCTTTCCAGTTATTAGATGCATTCCTGAAATGACTGTAAAATTAGACGTTCTATAAAAAACAAATGCTATGCTATTGCTTCCAAAGGAAATATGTAGCGATATAAATTAAACATTAAATGCAAAGCTTTGCTGTGAGACTACTGAGTCAGAAACAGAAATGCAGATAATTAATGAGAAAATCTATCTTTGCATATTCCCTTCCCTCTCCAGTAGAAGCCATTAATCTTTAGATGTGTATGAAAAGGATGCACAAGTCAACACACAAACAGCGTTTAAGGACACTAAATAAATTAAGGACACCTCATGTGTCAGCATGAGTAACCCATTTTATACTTCTTACCTCTCCAGGCCACTTCTGCACAGTCCCATTTCTCTTCCTGTTACAGGGACAACCAGGGATTCCTGGGACAGAGGAACAAGGAGAATCCCAGCCTCTATTCCAAACTGTTTCAACCTTTTATAAGCCTATATTAATACACAGAATCATAGAATAGTTTGGATTGGAAGGGACATTTACAGGTCATCTAGTCCAACCCTCTTGCAGTGAGCAGGGACATCTTCAACTAGATCAGGTTGCTCAAAGCCCCGTCCAACCTGACCTTGAATGTGTCCAGGGATGGGGCATCTACCACCTCTCTGGGCAACCTGTTCCAGTGTTTCAACACCCTCATTGTAAAAAATTTCTTCCTTATATCTAGCCTAAATCTACCCTCTTTTAGTTTAAAACCATTACCCCTTGCCCTATTGCAACAGGGCCTACTAAAAAGTTTGTCCCCATCTTTCTTATAAGCCCCCTTTAAGTACTGAAAGGCTGCTACAAGGTCTCCCTGAAGCCTTCTCTTGTCCAGACTGAACAACCCCAACTCTTTCAGCCTTTCTTCATAGGAGAGGTGCTCCAGCCCTCTGATCATTTTTGTGACCCTTCTCTGACCTGCTTAACCTATAAAACATTTTGTCTTCTAGATAGATATGCTTAAATGTCACAAAGGGGGAAAATCATAATTACGAATTGAGTCTTGTTAAGGCAACTTGTCTTGCTTCTGGCAGCAAGTTCTTACAGTCTTTTCGTTCCCACAGTAAAAGCGTTTAAAGTGAGGAGGAGACATATCTGTGCTTTGAAGCTAAACGAGGTTTTTTAACAAGACTAACTTTGACTGTAAAAATAAATAGTAAGATGAAGGAATGACAATATCTAAGTGTTCTTACTTCTTATCTCCCCCAAGATCTTCAAACACTTCAAAACATGGCAGACCCAGTTATACCTCAAAATATGCTTTGTGAGGAAGGTTTCCAAGCAGCTTACTGGGACAGCTCATGGGTAGCTGGATATTTGAAATTCCTTATCTCTTCCCCATATTAAACATAATCATTTTGCCAGGTAAAACAGTCTCAGTATAAAAAAAAATATAACTCAAGCCAAAACTTTTTTCTGAGATCCAAGTCTTTCTGCCTAATTACGACAGGCTCTATCCCTCCACTGAAGGGCTAGGCTGCACTTCACACGCTTTGTGCAGAACACCTCGCTCGGTTCTTTTAATTCCTTCCAGGATCCTCACCTGGATTTTGAGAAACCCCATCTACATTTTTATTCGAGGTTGCAGTCAGAAAGTTCTGCAATGCGAAACCAGTGTCTTTCCTCAAGCTGCCAAAATTGTGCAGCCTGATGACCACATACGTTGTCACTTCCTCTTCTGTTCCTTCTCAACCACCTTATGGACTTACACGTGACTCTTTGCAGGCTCTGATGCCACATCCCCTCTGCAAGAAAATGCTTCTTAATCCTGGAAAGCTTTGTATGTAACTAGTTTTTTTACCGAATTTCTCCTGTCTGAAAAGAGGAACTATATCTCCTGCCTTTGGGCTTGGGTCACACAACTCCAGCAGCCATGTGTCACACAGAGAAACCTTTGAGACAGTACTACTCTGACTTATAGGTTAGAAATCTAAGGCACAAAGAATGGGGTTGACTGAAGATATGTCTTCTTAACTGCTTTTCAGTGAAAAAATTTTTTTCAAAAAGTGTCTGATATTCATGATATTTTGTCTGAAATACTTCAAGTTTATAAGTTTTTCATGAACTTAAAGGTTTGCAACAAAATATCATGAAAACCAGACTGTGGTTGGGGTTTTCTGGTTGAAAATTTCTACATGAGAGAAAAAAAAAAAGTCAAGTTAACCTTATGCACAGATTAACCAGTGATAAAGGAAAACTATAGCTAATAAACAAATATGTAAATTATCTTGGAATAATGCAGTAATATTTATTACCCTGAAAACAGGAAAGGCATTTCACAGCTGCAAACAAATCAGTAAAGTTGTGGGGATCTTATGTACTCTAAGTTACATTTAAAATCTATTTACTCAGATGTATGTGAAAACAATATCTGTTTTCCAGAAATATCTTGTCTCTTTGCAATGAAAAAGTAAATATGGCTTCAGAATGTTCCTCCTTAGATCTATATTTCACGTTAATGTAAAAATAAGAAAGACAATACTACATATGTTTGGGAATTTTCTGAACAAAAATGGGGAAATGGGAATGAAAATAACATCTTAAGGATGTTTTTTTTGTGGAAATGCATACCTGTTTATGTTAGATCTTTAGGCAATAGGTAGGCTTACTAGTCCCATAGGAGAACTATTTGGCCAAAAGCACAACATCAGACATCCTTCAACGTTGAATTAAACAATATTCTAGTTGTTTACAGCTCCTATGTGAAATACAGAGAAATAAGATTAAGTCCTTCTGCCTGATACAGGCAAGGACTTAAAGAAAAATAAAAAGAGCAGAAAATACTGGCTTCTGGGATCCAAGCACTCTACAGGAGTTCTCTAACTATAAGGTGATTCTATTTTCAACAACATTAGAGAGGATCTGTCTCTCTTTTATTTTTGTTCTCCCTCCACAAAAGACTTCGTAAGAGCACAGATTTCCTTTAGTTACTACTAAAAAGAGAGGGGGAAAAAAAAAACCTTTAAAAATTCCATGAATATGAAAGCTAATTTCAAGAGCTGAAAGCTCTTTAAGCAGGAACTGATACTTGACAGAAAACACAGCTGCAAAGTTTACATCTCACAGGACTGTAGACAGCAGCTGTGCTTAAACCATCAGCCAGCAACTGGCAGCTCCAGCTCTTTGAGAACTGCCTTAAAATCTTTTTGGTAAAACCCTGTTCCTGACCTGCCTTTCAGTCATCACCTCCCGCTACCCAAACCACATTTCAGTAATAACCACCCCAAAACTTGTAGCTCTAAAGGATTTGCCCTGATCAGGGAACAGTGGTTGGGCAAAGTCTTAGCTGGCAAGTGCCAGCTAAGGGGTGAGCTTTCACTAGCCAGCCCGGGCAATTCCACAGTTTGCAGCCACGGCAGGGGAAAACTTTCCCCCACAAAGCTCTCCCCGCTCATGTCCGCACACTCCCCCTGCTTCCTCACATCCGTTCTGCTGTTTCTCAGATCGCAAATTAAATCAATTTGCTAACCTTGCAGGAAAGTAACCCAGCAAAAACAACTGGATAGTTTTTTATGGAACTATTGAGTTGAACGGCTTCACAAAGCACAGTCTGAGTGCCAGAGCCACAAAGGAGCGGGCACGGGGATCAACCTGCAGAAAAAGGCAAGAGAAGAGGTGGAGCAACACATCCCCTTCACAATAGAAATGCTACACTGGATCAGCTCAGTTGCTCCTGAAACAGCAACATAAACCTAACCCTAAACCTAACCCAAGATTTTTTCCTCTGCAAATAAATACAGGGTAATGTTCATAATTCACATTTAGTTGGTCAAGGCAAACTTTTTTTATATGCTGTCAGTTCACTAAGTTTGGGAAATATAAGTTGTTGCTTATGAGAGGTCCAATTTAGCAGTTTCTAATTACTCAAAAGTTAATGGGCTTAAAGGGTTACATCCTTTTGCGAGACTTCCATTAACTTCAATTAAATTAGGATCAAAGTCTGGAACTTTACCATTCTACTGTAATTACTTGGTCTTAGATGCACGCCTACAAACATAAAAGTACTGCCAGTATCTGATATGTAGAAACATCTTTACACAAATAAAGTGTTGTTTTGATACGCATTGCTAGGACATTCTTTTGTTATTCTTGATTCAATCATTATCCCTGGTGGGTTTGACCAAATGAAAGCATAAAGCCACTTTCACTAGAACACTTATCAACTCAGTTTTGCATGCAGCATAACCACAGAATAATGAATTAGAATATCGTGATTTTGATGCCAGGTTTACATATTTCTGAAAGGGGAAAAACGAAAACAAACTTTAACTTACAGGTGTATTTGTATTATCAGTAAATATAATACAGTCATGAAACTTTTAAGAGCAATGAGCTAGGACATAAATGTAATGGGAACACTGCAGTACAACGTTTAAAAACAATCAATAATTAGTAATGAGAAGCTCACAGGGCTTGCAAAACAGCTATAATTTTTTTTCTTAGCTCACTGAAAGTTATGGTCACAAGACTGTTATAATAGCATTAGTAGAATTAGAATTTTGATGCACTCTCTAAAGCCAGGCAGACTATTCTTTTTCTTTGATAAAACATTTATAAAATTCAGGGATTTTTTTAGCAACCTTTAACTATTCCTTCCTTTTACACTGCCAAAATCACAGGTATAGATCAAGTCATGTTGACAAGAACGACAGGAAAACTCTATATTTTATAAAGTGGGTCATTCTTATTTCTTTTTCCCTTTGGTTATCTCACTGAACAGCACTGCTGTGCCTACTGTCCAAGAATACAATCCGTACTTGTTTCTTGGCTTTGTTAGTCTGAGTGGCTTTCACTAACACAGCCTTCATCAACCTTTCGAGGGTTTAAATACAGGCAAACTAGAAAGATTAAATACCTGGTGTGGACTTCTGAAGTGTAAGTAGAAAATACTGTTTCATATTTCAGATATCGCTCAAAAAAAAGCATCAAATTAAATGAACAATGCCTAACAGACCACCAAAACTCCAGCTAGGGTGGAATTCTGCAAACAAGATTGCTCACAGAGGAGAATATTGGAGTATGCTGAATGGAAATGATCTTGCCTTTATAGCACCACAATTTTAGCTCATCACAGCTTTGCCACAAGTTTTCCTGATTAATGGGGAAGTTCCTGAAATCCAGCTTTATCATACCTATTTATTTTGTCAGTGTTTAGCAAACACACCCATATCACAGAGCACATGAGAAGGTTGCAGAGCACTCTAGTCACAGCTAAGGCATGAGCTCCAACATGAGGGCTAAGCCAACATAAAGCACGCATTGCTGAAACCGCCACTCTACTTCTCCATCTCTGCCAGGAGAGAGAAGTGTTCTCCTGCCACTTCCCTTCCCAGGGACTCTGAATATGCAAATAAATATTTAAGAAAAAAATTAACCCTGCTAAAAAAAATTAAAAAATAAAAAACAAAGAGTATCTTCTCTTTGATTATGCAGTGAGCTGACCCACCCTGAAGACAACAATCTGCAAGATCTGTGGATCCAGGGATGGTAGGTCACCTGTTGCAGAGGAGGATGAGCCGCTGGCCATTACCAGCATCAATTCCCATTAGATCAACTTAAGTGTAAGGTCACACTGCATAAATGGTGCAATTTCATTCAAGTTCCTTTTGCTAGGGGATGAACCAAGACCAGGGAGCCCAGAAGGCTAGTGCATGGGACTTGTAAATCATTTGACAGTTAAGGCAGAAGGTGTGCTGTGCCTGAGGAAGGAAAGCAGACAAGAGGTAGTCTCATGGCTGGGGTGACTGAATGACCCTCTCTAGGCTCAGGTTCTGTGCCACTCATCTCATGTGTGATGAGAAAGATCATTAAGGCAATTGCTCAAATACGGTTGCTAATCATGCACATCCCATTTTTCAGGTGCCTGGCTTGAGTGGCTGATGCAATAAATGGAGCCGCAAAATTTTCCAAAAAGATATATCTCCCACATAAACCTAATCTAATGAGGCAGAGCCATCAGTGGGACTTTCCCCTCCAGCTTGTGCGGGGGCACAGCCCAGCTCCCAGCCTTTATCCGAGCTCACCCCCAGAGCTGCAGCCTCGTCCCACCAGCCAGGGCTGACAGCTGGACACCCTTTCCTCAGCAGCCACCTCACAGCTGGGCAGCCCTCAGTGTCTCCCCGAGGTGGGGGTGCCCATGCCTCACCAGCCACTGACACCAAACTACACACGGCTGGGTCTTTTGCTCCAGAGCTGTCCAGAAACTGAAGGTCTGATTCACCACCAGGCTACTGCAGACTTTTGACAGGATAATTTCTCAGGAAACCTTTGCACAAAAAGCAATAACACTGTCATTAATTATTCCTCCAGCCTTTCCTAAAGAATATTATACACCACCTAAGACACAGATCCTTCAGATACTCTCAATGTACTTGACCAAGCGTGCAAACAGATCAGCTGAGCCCACCTAAGCCTACTCTTGACCATTCTGTTGGAAAGAGCATTTCTCTACCCTGATTATCAATACTAGGAAAAAGGAAAGGGGGAATTATTCAGAGACTCAATTTAATGCATTAAGATCTTTAGTGGCCATTAACTGAGAAGGTTATTTGTTAGTTTATTTATGAATATGGTTGTAACTTAAGGCATCATCCATCCAAATAATCTATGTATTCTATACTATACATACCAGAAAACAATTCCAGCACAATTAGCCAGCTGTATCTTCTAATATAACCCAAGCAAACAAGTTGGAGCTGCATGAGTGACTGACCTTCAATAAATTACTGTTGTTAGACTGTGATAATATACAAATCAGCACTTTATTCCTATAAAGTGCCAATTATTCTTTAAATTTACTGTTTTTTCCAGATTTAATATCACTATTTCCTGCTTTCAGCTTTTGTTTTAAATTATAACCCCCATCAGGTAATTCATGCTGGTTACATGTATATATCCACTATGAAAAGAAAGGGGAAAAAGTGACTAAAATGAAGAATTTGTGAAAGCCTAGAAACATCTCTCCTCTCCTTTACTTTTACAGAAAAGCACTTCTGCAAAGGGAAAGGATGCTATTTTAGACTTGAATTCAGGAGAAGTGGGTGCTGGTTTAACACCAGGGCTGGTTTCCCTTCTTGATCTCCTAGGATGTTTATGTGTGTATGTGCACATGTTTAGGGCAAATAGATTGTGCTTGCTGTAATATGAATTACTTCAGCAAATTATTGGTGTAATATTTAAAATGGATTATGAAAATAGCTATATTTAGTCTGCAGCTCTAAATGCTACATGCTTTCCTCACCATAGTAGCACAAATGTCTTTCAAAGGAAGAGAGGAGAGGAAGGAGTTTGAATTCTTGCACTGCAGAGACTAAGAAAGAGCAGGGGGAGGGAAAGTGCTCACTTCAGATGCTTATGAACTTCAGACAGCAATTAAGAAAAAAAAAAAAATTATCATTGCATTTATTCTGTTTAAAGTTTTGCCAATAGAGCTTTATAAACTTCTAGAAGCCTGTTACAGAAAGAGTGAATATTCAATGAAAAAAGAAAATACGTCATTTTTTCCAACCTAAATTAAGTAGGTGAGTTATGGAACCCCATTCCATGGCATCCCAACAACAGCAGCTAAGGAAGGGGGTTTTTTCAGTTTTTTACCCTTCACAGAGAGCAATTTAGTTATGTTACAAAAGGAAATGGGAAAGAAAATAAATCAGAACTTCAGTATATCATGACCACTTGGTGATGGACAGCTGGCAGAATATCTCGTACTAGAACAGGAGGATTCTGTTCAGCAGAGTGAAGGTATAATAGTGAAAAACAGCTCCTTCACAACTGCCAGTATAAAAGTTGCTGCTGGAACAAAAGGATGATGAAGTCAGTGGCCTTTCAGTGCTGTGATCAGCTAGTATAATTTATGTTCAGCTGACTTTCACTGACAGATTTCATGTATAGAAAGTCAAGACCCAGGAAAGGGAATTTTGCACTCTAGGCTCAAAGTTAACATTTACACTATATCATTAATGGCCAGGCCAGGGACCTAGTCAGTGGCCAGCACTTTGCCTACAGTGGTTCTGCCTGGCCACAAAGTTAAGGTGCAGGCAGCCTGTAGGTCAGTTCACAATGTCCTTGCTGCACAAAGGATACACCAGCCAAGCCCTCCTGCCCTCCTACAAGCAGATGGCAATGCTGCCAGGCAAGGACAGTGCCGTCCATTCTCCTTAGAAGGACATGCAGGATACATGGGGGTGCTCAGACTGCTGCTAAGTCCAAGTTCACAACTGTGCCCTGCTGTGCACCAGTGCTTGCTCTGAGCCTGTATGTGAGCATGAGCTTATAGACATATCACATGGATCTAAGAGAGATCAGATGCTCAGGTCAACTGCAGACACCTCCTGTGTAGTCATCTAAAATTTAGAGATTAAACTCATGCAGGGTGACTTTAAACTTGCCCTTGAAATGCAGTATTGATCTAGCTGATAGCTTTTATTTAGTGGTATTACTTTAAAATAAAATAAAATTAAATTGTCTTATTCTTTCACATACTTCACAATTTCAATCAGTAACTCCAGATTGGCTACATAAAATTAAAACAAAACAAAACCAAACAAAACCACAAACAAATCTAGGAGAATACATATCTACCAACTACTGCTTTGGAGGAATGTGGTAGAGCTGGCTATCCATGTTTGGCACCATGTTTTGCTCTCAACACAAAGCAGCATGACTCCGTATGGCCTAAGAGGGGATTAGTGTGTTTCACAGTATTGTATGCTATTATTATAGGATATAGTATGAGTACGTGAAGAATTGGATTATGACTGCATTACACGCCCACTCCTGATGATTCTTTGTTTAACTGTAGATTATCAGCAATTACCATCCCAAATTCTTTCCAATATATGTGTAGATCCTTCATGGCCTTGTCTGTGCAGTCCACATCTCTAATATTTATTGTAGTGGTAAGCAGCAGAGCAAGAGTGGTGAACTCAATGTATCAGGTACTTCAGCTATAAAGATTCCAACTATTTCAACATCTCTTCATTAACACCGTAGGACTAAAAATGCCTTGCAGGGACAGAGCTTTTCCTTGGTGTAGTGTTATCCTCAATAAGCAAAAGAAAATCATTGTGACATACAAGATGGTGAAGTCATTTAAAACTATGCAATAATGTAATATGGTTAACTTTGCAAGATTTTTTGGTTCAAAGGGAAATAAGACTAGGAAACAGCTTTAGAAGAAGAAGAGAAAAACTCAACAATCTATTCTTTACTGAATTTCCTGTTAACATTGCTAAGGTAATGAGGACACATACCTTATTCTTAAGTACAAGTCCTTTTAAAAATAGGCCTACAAATACTTTTGGTTTTCCTTTTAATTTCACTGCATTGTAAGCAAATCCAAGCTTGAAAATACCAGGCATCGGGACAGCCTGTGTAGGTGTATAGGCTGCTGTAGAACTGGTCTAATTAAAAACAAACACACAAATAAAATAAACGCACCTCACAACACTGCTTTAGAATAGCACTTTCGTAAGGCAGAGGTTTAGGTACCCTGCCCCACTCTCATCCTTACATACAGCTGCAGAGGGGTGAGACTCTTCCTAGAGTTCCACAGATGGTGATTTTCTCTTTCTGCAGAATTGTGTCTGTGGTGTAAAGTCTGCCCCACCAATCCTACGCCCCTAGTTCAGAGATTGCAAGATTTTTTTTTTTAATCAAATAAACAAACAAACAAAAAACTCTTCTTAGCTGAAGTACGGCTATTTGCAAGCTTGTTACACAAGAGTACCTCTGCAGGAGTCTCGGGCTATTCCAGTTTCTGCTACAAGCAGCACGCTTGTGGTTTGAGAACCTGAGCACAGTTTCATGCCCTTCTCTTAGTCACAAAACTGGTGCAAGGAGTTGAAACTGGTGTACAATGATTCCTGAGCAGCTGGTGCTCCTCCCTTGAGCAAATCTAGCTGGATGGCTGATTACTACTCCTTGGTGGTGGTACGCTAGCAAACCAAGCTGGAAAACTTGCTTTAGGATTTTGTATTATAGCTGTACATGCTACAGAGTCTCCGGAAAATAAAGGAATCACTGCTTGCATATCTGTTTAACATACTAAATGTTGGAAGAAGCCTTAGTCTTTTGCAAATACGCTTTAACTCGATTGTGTATGTACTATACGCCGCATATGTTCGTATTCTGTTCTTGCCAGGAAAACTAAACCACAGAAAGCCATGTTGGCATAAAAACTCATTTCAGAATTGCCATGTATCATTTAAATGGTAAAGACTGTGGTTTCTTTAAAGGATAATCACCTTCAGTGACTGATTATAGTTTTCATAGTAGTAATTCAAAATACTGTTTCTACCCTATCTAGCACTACTTGGAGAGACAAATTTCCAAAAATTAACTCTGACTGTCCTTCCATGATAAATTACTTTCAACCCTGGGTTTTNGTGGGTGGGGGTGGAGTTTGCCATTTTGCTCTACAGATGTTTTATTATTCTTATTTCTGAGCAAGTCTGGACTGTTTGGGGATTAAATTTAGTTTTCAAACAGTGCAAAATTTAACATTTAGGAAATCTTCATTCATGTTCACCAAACCACTAAATCAGCTCTATTTCTCAATTTTACTGAGAACAGCTGGTTTGAGAAACAATTCCTAAATATAGACTATGAGTAGATTGCTTGAGAAATAATTAAGTATTGTTACATGGTTTAAATAAAAAAAAAAAAAGGCGGCTGTCAAATACTCATCCCACTCTTAGTAGGGATGTGGATAATTACATATTCATTTCAAAGTAACTGAGTTGGATCAGTCACTGCAATATACAGCATCCTCAAACAAGAAAGATCTGTTTCAAATAAGAGTAAAAGTAAAAAAACAAGACCTCAGTGTTTCGGATAACTCTTCAGCCTTTGGAAGACTGGATTCTGTGTTCAACATATCTTTATTTTGTAAGCTAAATTTCCATTTCCCTCCATCTACCTAAGCAGATCAGGTCAATATAGAACTGTCATACCTTTTCTCTAGGATTTCAGAGAATTAAACATGGATACATGCTCTGTACAGCATTGCAAGTCTGAGCTCTGTGAGGCACATATAAACTTAAGCACACAGAACAGATCTGACGCAAAGCAGAAGCACAAACTCATTAGAAGAATATCATAAAACCTACCTGTGCACATTCAGTTGGCGTACATGGATTTCTGCCTGGCTGTAGCCAGTCAGGTATTTAGAAATTCCAGCCAATGCACAAAATTCCTGACTCTGCTTGAGCAAAAAGTCCTGGTTACAGAATGAGCAGAGTGCAAGAATAACTATGGGATATGGGCATCCCTACATCAACAGGAGTATGAACACATATTTTCATAGAATAAAGATCTAAAGTTTGGTCTGTTATAAAGAGTCGAAAATGATTTGATTATGACGTTTAAAAATATTTAACTCTAGTATTGCTCATGGCAGTGTATGCCACATATTAACGGTATGCTATGTGGAACAGCCTTGATATCTAAAAGCAACTTTATCCTGAGAGTTAAATCAGCACATTTAATAAACTTGCTACAAAACTTTGCCATTTTTGAGTTAGTGTAGATTTAAGAAGATGGAATAATCTCCTAAAATTGTGTAATGAATATAAAAGAAGAACAGGATTGCATTTATGCCGGGGGAGGGAATAAGAAGCCCATCTAGAAAGACTGTCACTTCTATGAACACATCTACTAGGACAATCCCGCATTTCACAGGCTGTAGAATCTGTGTTAGTGTGAAACATGATACTGTGTAAAACACGGATGTGAAATCAAAGAAAATTTTAGTAGAAGGTCACAGCAAAACATCACCATGTTTTGACACAAAAGGTAGAATTTCTCTGAAATCCATAGTTGTCCTTTGAAATATACCCATCAACTACTGCTTAAAAAATACATTCATTCAAACTGGAATAAATCCAGAAAATACAGTAAGAAACATATTATTTCCTGTGCTGATATAGACATCCTGCACTATTTTTCATTTAAGCACCTCCACATTCCCAATCTTTGTTATTACCCATACATTTTTCCTATAGCATTATTATTCATATTAAAAAGCAACTAGATTATTCACATCAGACACACATTTCTAGGCCTATCACCAAAACTACATAAGATATTAATTTCAGATTGGGACCATCAGATGGTGGGGAAATAATGAGCCTTCCCAGGAAAAGAGTGACTCTAAATAGGTACATAGAAATACTGCACAGAAAATTTCTCCAACACAGTTACTGACGGGCAGGCATCACCTCAGTCTGCCCCCACAGTAGTAACAATATAGCCCTGGATGAACAACTCTGGAAGGGGCAGTGGAATGAATTTAAATCTGTTATTTCCTAGGGCACAAACCTAACAAAATTCTCACTGATTTAAGCAAAGGAAAAATAATTGGATCCTTACAGTTTTGTGAAGGGAAGGAAAGGCAGAAGGAGACCAGAAAATTAAAATATTATTGTGCAGGAATAATGAGGGTAACTATAGTAAACCTAATTTTTAACCCAGAACCGATCAAGGTTGAGCATAACACTTTTTATTGGATTACTTTCCAGCCTGGTTGATTCCTTGGTCCATTCACTACACATCCTCATAAAAGGTTGAACTGACACAACTTCAGGGATGCTATCCAGGTGTCTGTACACAGCGGTCTGAGATCTCAGAGTCATCAAAGGGTACAAAGTACAAGTATTCTAGTATTAGACTGATTTAAAACCCAGCAATGCAAAATGTTGGCAGACAATTTCAAACATCTCCAATTGTAAAGCCTCTATAGCAGCTGTCGAAAAGCGTAAAGGAAAAGTATGTAGCTAAATTTCATCAGCTGAGATGAGGGTAAGTGCTGTCACTGAGAGAATATGGTGTGAGAACAAGAATGCTAATAAGCACACCAACTAGTAAAGGCCAAATGCAGAATGGATTTTTTCCCAAGTGATTTTGCCATTTTTTAAAACATTTTAAATAATGTGAGGAGCTTTGGTGCTTGCAGAAAATCAGAAGTTTGAATAGTGAGAAAATATTTCCTTTTCTTAAAGGACAAACCGGCATGGAGGTGAGGCAAAGTCCTTTAATCGAAATCTGGGGAGTTACTCTGCGATGATCTCAGGAGAGCCTAAGGCCGTTCCATTTCAGTAAGCAAGCATGTTGGGTCAGATGTCTTACCTGTTTCTGAAATGTTACCTGCCCTTGTGTAACCTCTAATTATAAGTTTCAGTGAGAGTCTTTATAAGCTACATTGCAACTGGCTCTGTTTACGCATTGTAAGATTTTAAATGTTTCAGAAACTCTGATACACATGCCTTTTTCTTTTGCATGTATCAGCCTTTTGTCTTTCTCAACTTTCTCTTCCTGCCCCTACCTCAATTCAAGCAGGATCAATCACTTAAGTAACTGTTTCATTCTGTGGGGTACTAAAGCCAGGAGAAACACGAGTTGGAAGAATGTGAGAAGATAATAAAAGAAATTAGAACCATACAAGTGATTAGAGCAGAATAAATCTGGGGTCCTCCTGCATGATAATAAGAAGCAATCCACCTCCTTAAAACTGGACATCCACTTTCTGACCATTTCTCTGGAAGCTGGATATTACTCTGCTCAGGTAGCTCCACTTCACCATGCAATATTGTCACCTAGTTACTCAACAACTCAACGCAAGAGCACTACGATTTGATGCAAGATTTCTGCAACCTAGTTCAAAAGGACAAAGGTTTGTAGGGCTTCTCCACCTGACAGCCTCCCACTACAGCCACCAGACGCTTTGAAAACGAAGCAGCTCTGTGTTGAGTTAGAACAAGCTAAAACACCCAACGTTTTATTTAATATTCAAGAGAACAAAGTTATGGGTTTCACCCCAAAAAAGCAAATTTTCATCAACACAATGTTAAAGTAGTACCTTGTGATTCCAGCTGTTGAATGCAAGATGCTCTTAAAATGTACAGAAAAATAATGCAATAAAGTCAGAGGCTGCAAGACCCTGACCATCAGCTCTTTGAGCGACTGAGACTGAAAGTCTTTATTGGTAGAAAGGATGTTTTGAAACACTCCTTTATAACTGCATATTCAAGTCTAATTTCAGGCTTCAAGTAACACTTACATTTTGGCTTGACACTTGTTTCTTACACATGTTCCTCAGATGGAGGACTGCCAAAATATGCTTATTATTCCAATCATAAACAAATATTTCTACTTGGAGAACAATGGGTCTGACACTGGGAAACTTCATGCACTCCCAGGTATGTGTACCATACTCAGGAGTTCATACATGCTCATCTCTTTCTGTGCTTTCCTGATTAATAGCATTACAACAAAAGCTAACCGCAACACACCCACCCTGCGAGAAGGTAGCACCCCGCAGGTGGTGACACAATGACAGTAATTAGAAGGGTTTTGGTAATGTTTTGAAGGCCATCCAAATTTGTATGTGTCCCTTCTAGTCACCTCAGTGAAAGCAAAACAAGTTCAAAGCATTCACTTCACTCTCCAGAAAAACAAATACTGCGGACAATTAACTGAGAATTGCCAGGAGATATTTAAATTCACAAATATATGTATGTGTATCCACTCATACAGACATACACACACATATATATATATGCATACACACATAAATTGCCCTTTCATACAACAAAAAGAAGGCTGAGACAAAAAGTTTGTGACCAAAGACAGTGGTTGGCAAACACACAGAAGGGATAATGAAGAGCATTCATTTCCCCAGTCTCCTGTCCTGCAAGCACCTATGGAAGGCAGAGAATTAATCTAGAGTGTTTGTTAAATTCAAAATAAAGGCCTAGAGAAAGGGTGTTGACTACAGAAAAAGAAATTAGTTGTAGAAAAAAAAAAAAGATGCCTTGGAGTGGAAAAAGGGAGTAATAACGAGAAACAGGAGGAGTTCAATATTTAAGGGGAAGCAAAAACTAGAGCAAGACTAATATAATAAATTACATATACATACAGTATAGCTTGAAAGCAAAAGGTTATCTTTAAAGGAGAGGGAAAACATAGGGTGTTTTCCAAACACTTCTTCCAATGCTAAGGTGCTAACCACCAACCCCAGTGTGTGAAGTACCCCGTGGTTTTCAAATAGAGCATATAAACTAAGCACCTTGAGAGTTAACCTGTGGCAAAGAATACATACCAAAAAACATAACTCAGTGATGCTCTATGTACGACTGATGAAACAATGGGAGTTCTCATTCATGCTTGCACAAGAAAACCCAAACATACCAAAAAAAAAAAAAAAACCCAATCCACAACATAGATTTGGGAACTCAGTTTGGATCTAAACTTTCCAAATGTTTTGTGCAAAAGGCAAATAGCACAAAGCAAAACCAAGCAAAAAGGCCATTCCCAGGAAAACCAGCAGCCCTGCAGTTAAGAGACATACTCAGTTTGTGGTAGGCAATTTTTAATTTCCCAGTCTGCAGGATGGGTCCTGACCAGCGGGCTGTACTCTCACCTTTCGGCTATGGGCTTTCCACTCTTTTTCTCTCTTTCCTACCCCAAATACCAAAAAATATTTTGTCAGATTTCATCCTTTTCAATTAAATACTTGTCTGACAAATTAACATGTGTCAAAACCAGCACAACTTTAACCAGAGAATTTCTAACAAGCTCTTTCTGTTATGATGAAATAACCACCATCACAAAGATGAGAGAGATGTTAAGAGACTCAGAAAACAGCTAATAGTCCAACTTTTATTAACTCTAGTTAATTACACATCTTCCCTTTCAAAATCTCACCTTTGGGGCATACTGCTTTTACTTTTCTTTTACTTCCTTACTGTTTTTCTCACTTGTCTAGACGTTTTTACGTCTCCAATTGTTTTAAATTGCCCTTTTCAACTTTCATTAATTTTCTCACTTCTCCTTCCCTTCTTTACTCTTCTCACTACCCTCGCCAATTTGTATTTTCACATGGCATGTTCTTTAGTTGTTAACTGTATTTTCTTCCTTCCCCCAGCTGTGCATTTCTCTCCTATTTATTTCCTTCATTAATTTCAATCTGGAGAATTGGGACAGATCACCTATCCCACATTATCTCTTAAGGAGATAGAGCAGTTTTATTGAGGAATAAGTAGCTTTTTATTTCTTATACTTTTGAGAAAAAAGCAGATGTATGAGTAAATGGAAACATAGATAGTGTAACATCCAGCTAATGTACACAGTCAGTCAATGTCTTTGATTACAGGGCTAAGTGTTTGTTTTCTTTCTTGCTTCATATCTCTTTTTTATGTGATTGCCATTTATTTTCTGATTTTAAAATGCTGCTTTGGGTTGTTATATTTTTAAGGTCCATCCATAAAATAGAAGACATTAGAAATATTTCACTTACCTTTTGTGGCAGCTTTTTTTCACCTTTAGATATCAAAGTGGAAATCAAACTGGGCTATTATATGGTTGCAATACAAGATAATTAGCATTTTCAAATTTGGGCAGCCATTTTGGGCAGCCAAATCCACACTGAGACACTTGGTGTCTGGTCTGAAGGTGTCTTAAGGCCTTACATCTACAGCTAAAGTAGAAGTCCCAGGTACAGCGCATCTCAAATTGGGCATAGTCAATATAGGACTTAACTGCACCACTGCTGTGGAGCTGGCTGTGCTAACCCTCGACAGGGAAGCCCTAAGGACAGCAGTACATAGATGCAGAAAGTATTGCACTCAGTGAACCTACCAACTCTTTTAGTTTCCCCATAGATTTGAGAATCCTGCGCCACCCCTCTGTAGCAAGGTCTCTGCACATTTTTCTGATATCTGAAAATCTGGGCTTGTCTGTTTCTGGAGGCTTGGCCAGGAATTGTTTAATTTGTTCCCATTTGGTGCCTGACCGAAAAGGAGTGGCCAGCCCTATGCCTAGGCTAACAGGTTTCTGGGTGGTACTCACAGTAAGGAACTATAAGTGGGATTCTTGCAGAAGCTGAGTAATATCTGGCCCTCAATATGGAAGGTTTTAGAAAGCAAAATAAGAGACATTCCTTGTCCTGGAGTCTACATTGATATTAAAAATGCAAAAGGACTGAGCTCAAAAGATCAGCTCAGTTACTACTTACCATCATAGAAGGGACATGGTTTAGTGGTGGACTTGGTAGTGTTAGGTTAACGGTTGGACTCGATGATCTTAAGAGTCTTTTCCAACCTAAATGATTCTATGATTCTATATAATAAGTCTGTCTAAACGCCAGCAGAAAGTGCATTATGTTTCCAAATACTTAGATCCCACTGCTCTGCCACAAAACCCCAACAGATTTCCCATTTTTCTTCCTGGGATCTCTGCAGAGTCAGAGCTTCACAGATGTGCTTCATCCCTTCACAAAAACGATGGGCTTTATTATATTACCTATGACTTGCTGCTCTATCCTTGCCCTTTTTTCTTGCTTTGGTATTGAAAGAGACACTATTTCTTATAGTGGAGCAAGTGAAAAGCCCAGAATAAATGCTATTAAATCAGATACTAACAGGTTTCTGATTTCTAGCATATAGTAATAAACAATCATCACAGATTAAGTACAGTAAGGAAAAGACAGCCACTAGTCAACTTCTTTTCCCTGGGAAAGACCTAAGACCTTTTTTCAAGGAGATGATTTGTATTCTTGGGATTACCTGCTGTATAAAGCAGGTCCTTTCTATAAATTTTTGATAGCTGCATAACTGCTGCTAATTTCTACTGTATTATTTCTTCCTCTTATATCTTTAGTAGCCTATACATATAAATTTGTATATTGAAGTTGTCTCTTATTTTGCTTTCATACTGGTTAGATTCAGGGCAGAAAACATATTTTGAGTGGCTAAATGTCAGAAGCTGCAATATATTATGACGAAGCCAGTAATTTATGTAAAGATTACTCTTCCACAGAACAAAAGAAATTTGCAGAATAACATCCCTAACCATAGTTATTAAATGGTGTATTCAGAATAATCTTCACCCCAACAAATCACAGACCACAGCTAATACTTAGAATATCTTTGGTTTAAATGAGAGCACCAAGAACAAACACCTTATTCAAACAGATAAAAAGAATTTCCTATATGATGCAGTCCTGATACTTTAAAGAAAGAACATTACAGAATTCAGACTGTACACTCTACCAGAGTAATTTATAACTTGCAATTTTTGCTCCAGCAATCTGCTTTGGAATTAATAATTATGCTGCACAATGCAGCTTTTTTGTTATTGTTGTTGTTTTGTTACATGTTCTTGCTCTGTAGGATAAACACAGGATCAGCAAAGCTTATCCATTGATTTCTACAATGACAGATTACTAACAATGATAGATTTTTAATGGTATGTCAGCAAGTGTATGAAACTGTGGTTGTGAGGTAGCAACTGCCAAAAAAAGCTGCTCTGAATGTCATATAGAAAAGGTATGTCATAGTTTCACTTTTGTCACTGACAGCCAATTCTGGTGGTGTATGTTTTATATAAGGAAATTCTTCCTTTCTCTGAATGAGGTCAGACGATACTTCAGAGAACTGCCTTGTTTGTTTTAATTTGAGAGTAACATATTTTAAGGAAGCAAGCAGAAATGTAATTTTTTCCCCTAGAACTATAGCAATTAACAAAAAATACAGATTTATAAGGGGATTTGGTATGGATTATGAAGAGAGTAAAGTGTGGACCACTACAGCAAGAAAAGAGTGGAAATGAATTTTTGTAAATAGGCTAATTAGTGTTTAACATGCCAAAATGCCACAAAGTTCTTTGGTTTATAATAAATAAAACAGTAGAATAGCTAGAGACACATTGCAGCATCTTTTTATTCTAAAGATTCAAAAAATAACATGACAGATGCAATACATGCTGGTCAACAATGAAGATTTCCCTCAGCCATGAAAAACTGCACCAGCTGTCTCTTTACTCCAATTTTACACATAGTTTGCATGCTATCCTAAAACTATGAGGCAACAGTCTAATATATGCCACACTGGAAGTGATTTACCTATTAGGTTATTTGCACAGAGGCAACAGATGCATTTCTCCACAATACCTTGAAAAACAGTTCTCAGAGGGCACCATTTCCTGAAGCACCAGAAATCATATTATTATGCCTCTGAAAGGCTTTGCACCACACACACAGAAGCGGAGGGGGTGGAGGAGTACTGATGTGTGACACTTGTTTGCACTACACTCGCTTGCCTTCCTCTCCTTGCTGTCAGTGCCCCAGCACTCTGCAATGGGACCCCTGCTCTTAAGGTAATACTGAAGCAGAGCATGGAGGTTACTGCTTTTTTTTTAGATATGCTCCAGGACTTCTCCATAGCAAAGATGTAAATGTAGTGCCAATTAACAGCTAATTTGCAGCCTTGATACAAGCATATAAGATTTCTAAAAAGTATTTTCTGTAGTAATACAATTTATCTTGGCTTAGTACAGAGAGAAAATGTCCCTCGGTGCACTGCAGATGACACCTATTTTATCTATTCATGTAAAGGGTGTAGGTGGTACCACTCGTGCTTGTAGTTAAACTAGCAACTTCAAGCAGGGTCTCACATGACCTTCCAGTGCCTTTCTAAGTCATTTGTGGTGCCTTTCAGGAACTAATCATCTTGATACAAGGGCTGATCCACAGCACATCGTGTGTCTGATCTGAACATCTTCTCCACTGAATGTGCCGTAACAAGGACATTGGAAGTTGCAACTATTGTTTGATTATTGCCACAGCAGTACAGGAAATTTAGTCACATTAAGGCTGTTAAAACTGATGCAGCTAAGTGGCCTGTACTGCTCCATCAGTAGCAAATTAGCCCTTGCCCTCTTAGGGCATATGTAATCTTTTCAAAGCTCTCTCCTCTCTCAGGTAGTTCAGCCACTCTCTGTGAAGGAGTCTACTCATTACAGCTGCTAAGTGTTGAATTCAAAAAGTAAATACAGTTTTCAGAGGCTTTAATTAAAAAGATTTCTGAAGTGCAAGATGCATTTCTCAAGATGCACTTGAAACCTAACAAGCAAGATTTTAATCTCTCCACGTACAGTAATCACTTCACAGCACGGGTGCTAAGGAAGGCAGCAAGAATGGGAGATACACTGATGAGCCAATGCAAACCAAGGGAAGAAAAACAGAATATTTTCTCCTAAACAAGGTTCGCCTAAAGATGACGGTGAGCAAGTAACCAAAGGTTCCTGTGGTCATGTTGATATGCCCCAAAGATGTTCACTGAATCAACACCCTATTTAATAGCACTCTTGTCAACTTTCCTGCTGTATTGAGATTGATTTGAGTTTGTGCTGCTACAAAGGGCTTGGCCAAAGAAAAACCCTGAGGCTCCAAACACATCAATGAACTTGTTTGAGTATACAAATCTCATTAGCAAAAGAAACCATGCAAGTCCCTCAAAGAACTGGATCTTTTCTGTTCAGTTTAGCTGAATTCTTATTCCAAACCATCTAAAACATTGCAATTTCTAACATGTGTCTTATCAGTTCATTCTAAGCCAATACAACAAAACTGTCTTAAAATAAAACATATAAGAGAAGCTTTCAGTTCCATCCTGTACCAATACATTATCTGCAGTGCAACGGAGAGAAGAAACTTGTGAGAAAAACACAAACACACACACTTAATATCTTGGCAGTCTGTGGCTGTTTTAAAGCATTTGGATTGAAATTCCTCCTCCGTAAATTCACAGCCATTGTCATATCTACTGGAAAAGGAAAAGTTGCCATTTTCTAACTCAAAAAGACTAAGTTTTAGAACATTCTTTCAGATCATTAGCCTTTTCAGAGCATATATCCAGGTAAACAACTCTTGAATCAAAAGATATCCAACTCAAAATAATCCTGGTTGATACCATGTGCATACGTGCCTCTTATTCTAGCCTTGTAGCAATCTCAATCAGTGTCTGCACTTTATGAGAAGTAGGGACCACCAATTCATTGTGCCATACTAGAGATCTCAGGAGACAGCACAGATACAGAAGCCCATATACTCAAATATAGTGTCGCAAAGCACTTCAAAGCCAAGGTTTAATTGCTTGTTGATTAAGGCTCTAGGCAATGCTATTTAAATATTGCATATATTTTTAAAAATACATGGCCTTGTAACAGAAAAGGGTATGAGCATCATCTCTTCACTACCTGTACAGTACAAGTGCCTCCTGAAATGAAGGGTCAAGAGTACTCATTAGCATCTCAAAGGAACAGAGAAAATTTTTTTGCTTGATTTGTTTATTGTTAGGTCAAATACGTGGAGGATGATTTGTCCAGAAAACATGCACTTCTAGTTTTAACAGTTTGTGAGTTCAAATATATGTGGAGCACTCCCCTTGTATTCCCACTTCCTTTGAAGTAATCTTTAATAGCAGATATCTCTGGTAAGCTCCGTGGTAAGCACAGACAAGAACAACAAAGCCCAGAATGAGAAATAATAAAATTCCAACCATAAAATCTTCAACACTTTTCCTTTATAAGGGAGGAGCAAGTCCTGTGAATTAACACTTTTACTTATAGAAAAGGCCCTTAGTAATCAAACTACTAGATAAACTGTGTTCAATGGTGGGTCCCATTAACACTAGTAATTTAGGGGGGAAAAAAGCACCAACAAAACAGAAAAAAAAAAATAACCAACATGATCTAACAATATTTAATTAACTTCCTAATTGCATATGTTCAGCTCTGCATTTATTGATTCTCATATATGATGAGCCAAAGCATTACATTTGGTATGTGGAATGACTGGTAAAGCACTCTGCATGTACTAAGAAAAGATCTATACAAAGACAAGCAAAAATGGCAGAACCCTTTTCAGAGATCATCCAGATAGTATAGATATTCTCTTCTGGTTCTATTTCATGATATATTCTTTAGGAGGAAATTTACAAACAAGTTTATTACTGTTTGGAGTCATCCATTTTGTAATGAAAGTCTTCATACTCATCAGTGATGGCAATANAATCAATGGCTGACAATTTAGGTCAGTACTAACACTACTTCAATGGCTAATAGATTTCAGTAACATGTTTCATTGCAAGCAAGCGGGAATTACATTAGTATTTCATGTGCATCTTCTTTCCTTTCCATTTTCAGCTCTGTGAGTCTTTCTATGACACCAGATGATGCTAGGTTTACTGTACAGAGTACTGTAGGCAACCGGCTTGCATCTTCACATCTCTATTTTCTGAGATGATGTTCTCCTAATGCCAGTTGTTTTGTGTTCCTTTGGATTTTATTTGTAAATTAAGACTCAGAATTGTAACAAAAACTCAAGAAGTTTAGTTCATTTATCAACATCATTAACCTGCAATGGAAAGTTAAGCCAATAAAGCATTTTTTTCGGAATTGCCAAATTCACTCACTGGAACTGAAAGTTTTCTCAGGAGACCAACCTTTCTCAGAAGAAAATACAGTGCTAGCAGTATTCAGAGAACATCTCTCCCTTAACCTAGTTTTTCATGAAGACATTTAAAAGCTGCCAACCTTATCCTGGGTGGTGAAACAGGAAAACTGCAATCACAAAGTACCTTGTAGTATCAGAAACCACTTCCTGCCCAGCTCCTCTGATACATTTGGAATAGAGAAAATAAAAATATAAAAAACTGAAAAGAGCCATTATCACACAGATCCTGTTTGCAACAGGGAGACAGAGTTAAGTAGGGGTGCGGATACATCCACATTTGTTACTCAAATCAGGACTGCACTTTTGAAGTAGATCTTCCAATCATGTCTGCATTTTCTGTGGCATTGCAAAACCATTTCATGAATTGGATTTCTTTCTGAGAAAATAAGCTGGAAGACGCGCTCCAGGAGAACACCTAATATGCTCCATCCTCTACTGGATGTTCAGCCTAAGGGACCAGGATAAAGCTACCCAAAAAGCAAACCATTAAAAATATGCATTGTGTGGGCATCAGTTCCTCACAACCAATTAGTTTGTTGTACAGATCCACATGTGTAAATGGTAGGATTTTACTCCTGAAAATAACCTGTAATAGAAATACTGGCAACTGTACAGCCCCTAAATACCTTTAGAAGCATTTTAAACAAGGAATCAATTCTGGGGGACTTAATCTAAAGAACAGTGCTGACTGTTATCCAAAGTCAAAAATTTCTATATGCTTATGTAGCAGCACTAACATGTTGATCAAATGCTCATGAGATCAAAGTCAGTTTAATTTCTATTAAATTTGAACCCAGAGACATGATACGCATACAGAAACCTAGAGCTGTATCCCTAAAATTTCTTCTGGGGAACAAACTACCCGCACATATACAGTGCTTTAAGTTGCTTTTCTGCCCTTATTCAATTAAATCATAGTAAACAGAATTAAGAAAAAACTGCTAGTACAGATAATGTGTTTCTTCCCTCCTCTTGACACATTATTCTGACGGAAACACTCCTACTAGCATGGGGTGCATCTGTTAACAAAAGAACGCTGCAGCTGCTCCTTTTTAAAATAGTAAGGTTTTCATATATCATATTTGTGATTCAGCAAATAACATTCTAATCTTGCAATTTATCACATCCTACCTCTGTCACACACGCATATTTGTATAGTTTTATAAATATATGTATTTACATATATGTTTATTTGAGAAAACCTCATATATCAGAGCTACAAATCACTGTGTCTTCCAGAAAACCCAGAGCCTAAGAAAATCTAAGAGTATATTTACAAGGACCATCAGAAGTAGATACAGGCATGTTCTTCTGATGCTCCATGCTGGTCAGACACTAGCCAACCAGGTACAGAAGCTGTTAGCACAGCTCTGTAATCAAACCAGCAACCCCTGGGACAGGCTGGTAACCTCCAAGAGTCAGGGTTTAACACTTCAGGGTTTAACATTTGTGCACTAACATAGGCAGAGGGCTTCCTGCCCACATCTGGCCGTGTTCATATATTCTAAAGCAATGATTTACATAGGGACTGAGAGCAACAAGTTTCAGTAAAACACTGCTCTTTCTCCCACATGCTGTAAGTATACATATAGGAGAATCTCAGTGCACTGAACAGTTGAAATACAAGATTACACCCAGAAAACCTTGTCCAATTGCTAAAGATGTACCTTTTTATAATTAGAATCATAGAATAGTTTGGGTTGGAAGGGACCTTTACAGGTCCTCTAGTCCAACCCCCCTGCCATAGGCAGGGACATCTTCAATTTGATCAGGTTTCTTGGAGCCCCGTCCAGCCTGACCTTGAATGTTTCCAGGGATGGGGCATCTACCACCTTAATTATGTAACCTGTTCCAGTTACATAATTCTATGTAATAAAAGCTATATCACTTAGAGCTGACTAAAATATGTTATGAAAATCACAGCCGCATTCCTGAACAAAAGGTTTTTTTAAAAACCATGAGATCTAAATTTTAAATAAATTATATCCTCTTAGGGTGAAGACATGGTAACTTGAATCTCCCACTTGCCCACAGAGCACAGAAAATTAATAATGTACATTTCCTTCACTACTTTGCCAACATATTTTTTTCTGTGCTGGAGAAACATCTCTAGGAAACTAAAAGATCGCATGACCTCCAGGCTGTTAATTTGAGGTTAATTCAGACAAACCCGATCTCATACAAATTTTAAGCAGTATTTCCATTTACAGTCCAACGCAGTTGGCACCATGTTACATTGCTGTAAGGATATCTGGGTATGTGAGACATGAGAAAGGGCTTGTGAATGCTGTGCTACCTTCTTGGGGAAAATTCTGTGATAAAATAAGTGTCTAAGTTTCCCTTTGCTTCATTGAACACGTTTTGAACGTGGGAATCTGGAGAGATGAAACCATTTGTGAATGAAGTAACATCCCTGTAGAAAACTCATTGTGCTCTAGCATTTTCTCTACATTTTAGCTGAAACACTGTTCTTAAGAATTCTTCTTTTAAGGATCCTTAAAGAAATCCTATATGCTATATCAAGTAATTCGCTGTCAATGTGAATGTCTATGCAAACAACTAACACCAGGGATATGCATAGATTATGCCCATTGCCTCCTGGCCTCTAGTGTAAAAAAAGACTATGGGATGTAGACCCTGGGACTAGGGATTTTGTTCAAAAGTTGTTTCACATTACCTAGGTAAACTCTTAATCCTAAAGAAATCCGGTTTCCAGGCTTGAGTCTCCAGTATTGGTTAGAAGCAGTTGGAACATCTATGAAACATTGAATTGCCATCAGCCGCTGAAAAAATTGAAAGATCCTTTTAAAGGTATACATACTAAAGGTCTGTACAGATGGAGCCATTTTGCCCCAGACCCTATACTCCAAGTGAAGCTGTACTGTTTCAAGCAGTATTGACAGTAATAGCTTCACGTCCTGCAACTGAGGTAGTGCTGGTACATTAACTACCTGATTATTTTTATTAGGTCAAGCAGCCTCACTAAGTAACCATCAAGTTAAGAAGTGTCTTTCATGATGTACAAAATGAGCTGTCGTGATTTTTTCCCTACATAATAATCTTCACTTCCAACTGAGAAAGACACCCAATTATATTTGGATCTGTTCTTCATCAGCAGTGTGATAAAGAACTATTTTTAAAAATAACTTTCACATTTCTATGAAAAGTAAAGGCTCTTTAAAGGTTAGCGTAGGAATAATGGCCATGGTGTTCCATGCTCAAAGAGAAAAAAAAACAATTATGCTTAATTAGTTTGATGAATAATGCTTACCTAAATTAACGGTGCCATCTAAAGTTCAGCTCACTCAATATGTCCCAATTTGTGTGGTAATTACTTGTTCTGGGGACAGATAGCACCAGGTCTTGACCTTTATAAATTAGGGCAGTGGTACAATGATTCCCTAGATTATTGCCTGCTGAATGGTGTGTTAGCATAATACGTAGGTGCAGGTAATGAAAACTGTTAAATACATACAATTTCATGAGCACTAAGGCATAAACAGAAGATGGGCCTGATTCATCAATGTCTGGCATCTTGCTGTAGTGAGAGTAAACAAAGCAGCATTTCAGAAGCCCTCTAAGGTGCCTGAGGATTGGAGCTGAAGGATGCTGGCACTTCTAAGGAGACATCAGGTGCTCTAGATGTGCGTCTCTGAGACATAGCTGTGGCCTTAGAAAAGAAAGTCCAATCTCAAGTGATTTCTTACATTGTTGTTTTACCATTTTTGGATTTATTTTTAAAGTAAATACATAAAAATTACTTCTCATCTGCTTCTTTTGTTTTCAATTCTGAAATTATTCAAATAAACTTTCTGGCACATTTTCACAAAAAATGAGCCTTACTGGTGTCACAGCTGTTTCAAAATTGTTTTCAAGAATTTCTCACCTTTAAAGAAAGGAAAAATGGTTCAAAGCCCATAACTAATTAAAATAAATATTTTGACTGCTTCTAAACAAGAAAAGGAGATGCTAATGTTACAAAATAACTTTTATTTAACTTATAAATGGCTCTACTGAACCTCTCCTTTATTAGCAAAACCCAATGTGGTATAAATGCCACATCGCACAGCAGGCACGGTTACGCTTCTCCACACTTTCACTCAGCACTGTGGTTTCAATAACCCATCAGTATTGCAAGATATGTCATTGTCTGAAATAGTTGGCATGCTACCTTTAGAAAATAGATGTCATTTTATCAGTCCTCTTGCAATGTATAATTCTTTTGCTGGGGAGTCTACCTATTAAAATCAACATCGACAGCAAAAACTCATAGACCAGCAATGGTATTGTTTGGCAGGACTATGACTGGCAGAATTTTGCATGTTCAAAACTAAGAACAGTTTGCAGAACTAAACAGAAATTTTTTGGAAGACAGACATTTTTGGATAAGCCTTTTCTTTTATTTTTATCTTCCTGGCAACATAGAACACCAGAAACCTTAATGGGTTGCCAATTGCTGTGAGATTTGTAGCCAATTTTCTATACAAAACTTTGGTTAGTTCATCTAAGCTGCAGATAGCAAGCCAAACATTTGGTTACTTATCCAAACAATAATATATCATATTCTTTTGAGATTCCCTTCAAATTATTTCACTAACAGAAAGCAGAAAAGGATAAAGATATTTAATCTCCTCCTGTCAATAGATAAGTATGCATGCTTGGCTTTCATCCAAATATTGCATCCCAAAGTACTTCACAAACAATAATTAATAATGATAAAATATATCATTATTAATTTGTTTCCACACTGAAAGAAAAAAAATTATGAAGTCAAGGATTAGCCAATGTGCTTGCATACAACATTAGTGGTAAAATGAATGCAGGGAAAAGAATCCATCCTAGTTTGAGAGTGAACCTTACACCTAACACTTGTTCTTTGGAGCTGAAGAAAGGTCTGCAGTTTTTCTGTAAAAATATTTATTAAGGCACTAATGAAAATAAATCCATTAGAGTTACAGTTGGTTTCTCCACGATGATATTGTGAGATATAGGAAAATTCACAGGAAAATAACAAAAATCATCAGATATAGAAAATAAGGTATTTGAAGAGATACGGAAGAAAAACATCCCCATTAGCATCAACATGACATCATTTGCATACTCTGAAATATTTGTATTTATATATTTTCTTTTTGTTGTTGAGCATGTTGGGTTTTTTCACTTAAACAAAGGCCCTGAAAGCAGTTTTCAGGATGCAGGCACTCTCCTTGTTTTTCCAATTACTAAAGGATATAGGTTTGACTAGGCTGTAAGAATGATTGATCACTAATGCTGTAATTCAATCATACTACGATCTAAAGGTATCTTATTGTTCACATTCTCTCAAAGTTTTCAATATTATCAAAACCCTTCAGCCAAATTCTAGCTTTGTTATTAACCTCTCTTTATCTACTATTGCATGGAGCTACATACTGTAACAAATGCTTTCCTATATGCTTATCTTAGATTAGCAGCTACACACACCATGGCTTAAGAAGTCTTTGGATACCACCAAACAAAGGTTATGTCTTCACTGCAGTCCCAAGTGTGACCACAGCAACAAGAGAGAGAATTTAATTTGACTAATACCAGTACTAGACCACAGACTTCACTATGCACTGCCTGTATTCATAGCCAGGGTCCTGGTGGCCCTGCATAGTATGTCCCAATGCTTTGCTGCCATAAATATGCCCCTAACGTAAAGGAAGCTCAAATGCAGAAGTCTGAGGTCACACTGTGTGGTGTAAGAGCTTACCATCACCACCACTGAAAGGTAGAGTTCCTCCTGCTTCTTCCCACCTTTCTCTCCTCCACCACTTAGTTTGTATCAGCTCATCAGGCAATCTTTGAGAACCAGGTGGTTTGTTGCCTTTGTTAAAAGGTAGGAAACCCCACAAGGAAAAAAAGAAAAAAAAAAAGAAAAAAAAAAACAACCCGAACTCTCAATACTGAAAAGGAAAACAGCACCTAATATTTCTCTGAGCTGTGAGTTCTACCTTTGAGCAAGTGCTCAGAAAAAACTATTTTTTTAATTTGTTCTCTGTGACGTATGAGTGTGACTAACTATACTGGCAATATAGCACCTCTTTCTCTTCTTTGACTTTGTACTTCATACACCTTCATTCACAGCCTGAATCAGTGACTTCAAAAAGCATAGAAAGATCCTAAAAGAATTCCACTTCTCCCCAGCTAGACATAACAGGATAAGAGTTGCTTTCTCTCTGCCTTCTAAAACCACTAATGAATGCAAATAAGCTGTGAATAATCAAGAGGAGGAGTCCAGACTATGGAAATACTCAGATAATAGAAAAGAAGCCTATTGTCATTTAAATGAGATGTTACAAAAGGAGTTTAAGACAATACCTGTTACAGGACAAATGATAGAGGGAATAGGATTGGTTGCACCTAATTAGGTTAGTGAAACAAGCACATGGTTAATCTTAAAACTAACAGCTTAGTAAAAAAATCTATCAATTTAGTGTCCACAAAAATAGTTTGCATTTTGTTTACAAATCATTTTTACTATGACTTCTGTATACAACATCTAACTTAAGATTGGTTTTGATCTATAAACATGGTGAAGATAAAACTTTCTACCTTCTCAAAAGGATTTTTAAAAATATTTTTAAATCAGTATTTCTTCATTCTAATGGAAATCTGAAACTTCAGAATTCAGTTTGATTTGGACCAAATCTGACATTTTCTGAAGAATGGAAACCTTAATTTCCAGTCTAATTTCTCATGAAAGCAATCTGAGAAACAGAAAATTATTTAAGCAAGACAAAATATTTGTCATTCCTTTGAAATTTTTTGAAGGACTGAAATATTTGAAAGAATATGTTTTGTTATTTCCAATGTTTTTTCTGAATCAGAATAGAAACTGTAATAGTACAAAGACAGACCCTTTCTAAATATTTTAACCAAATTTTGCATGCTTAAGGACTGTGAAATGTCTTAGATAAACACAGTGGTTTTTTTAATTGAACCCAACTTTCAATCTTTTGAAATGCATTCCTCCCTGAGACTATATTTTGAATATTTCAGTATTATTATACAATACCTGTATTCTCACAGGAAAGAGTTGACTCTAAAGAAGAGTAAATGCAGCATGAAAAGTCATAGAGATTTAACACATTTGCTGTCTGTTCCAGATGTGCAGACAGCACAGACCCCAAACATAAGATTAGCATTTTTACCACACAAGAGAAGGCAAGGTATCCTTTCAAAGAACTGAGCTACCCAGCAGCATTAGCATTGCCTGAAGAAAGAGAGAAAACAAAATATTATATTTATTTATTTATTTTAAGATTCAACTCTTATTTTCCTTCACTAGAGCTAGCCCTGTTCATCATCTGTGCAACATCTGTGGAGGTGTTCCCGAGCACAGGGCTGAAGCATTTTCTTGCAGGACGACTCAGCTGCGGCCCTACAGGAGGATTATTTCTGTCTTCTTCTTTGTCATCTCCTTGCTACAACCTGAACTGTTCAGGCTGAGGAATGGCCCTTTGCCACTGACAAAACTTCTATTTGCTTCAAAAGGCTTTGGGCTCAATCTTTGTGGAATCCAGATCTATAGACCAATTCAGACATGAACAGCACCACGAAGAATTATCAACCCACTGACAAAAAACCCTTCTCCATTGAGTTGTATCATGACCATAGAGTACATTTGTAAAAAGAAAACACTGAACCTCACAATTACTTTACCCACAATGGCAAAATAACAAATTAGTGGTCACATGCTATAGACTGAGGTACTGTTAACCTTCTCAACTTAGCAAACTTAAACCGTTCTGATTGCTGTTCACATAGAAGTGATCTGATCAAGAATATTAATGAAAAATTAATTTGAAGTTGGCAAAAGGAAAGATACTTAAGAATGAGAGGAGCAAAAATTGCTTGTTCTTCGCCACTGACTTTTACCAAATTCGTTGTCATGCAGTCTTCAACTATCAACTTTACATCATGAGACAAATACATTTCCAATGACAAGTAGCAGTTTTTTGGTTTCTTCTTTTTTTGTAGTTTTAATGAAGTTTTATGTCTCAGTCATACATCACAGAGTAGGAAAATGATAGCACCAAAAAGATTTCAGCTAGCCCAACAGAAGTAAATTTTTTTGTTAATTTCATGAAAGAAAAATGAAAAGTAATTTTTTTTTCTATTTGAGTGATCTTTTCATTTATAGTTTTTCTGCTATTACAAATTAACTTTCTCTGAACACAGAAAGACAAAATCAGGGTTCTATAATTGTTTCAGCTGAAGAAAAAAAAAAAGAGAGAAGATAACTTTGAAACAAGGTACCTATTTATAAAATGTTGGAAAAAATTCTGCTTCCAAAGTTGTGGAAAATAAACTGATATTCTGTTTCTACATCTTTAAGCCAGTTGCCAGGTTCATGCTGTCTGTTATTGTACTCCCTGTACAGCATTTCTCTGCAATCTTCATTCAACTTCTTGCAATACCTTTTTTGCAATTTCCAGCTCCAACCCAGTCATGGCCCTACCCCTGTTCTTCACCATCATAGGCCCCAGATGATTCTGCAATGTCTGTTTAACTTCTTTTCAAGTCTTGCAGCCTGCTCAGTCTGCTGGTGACAGCATCTACCTTTACCATCTACTTGGTTCTGTTTAAGAAATAGGGATAATGAAGGCAACAACTGTATTATGCTGAGTTTTATCTAACTCAGAAATTACTCTTCTCTCAATTTGTGTTTTTAGCTTGAACTACTCACACAGATGAGACAGCCACATCCAGTCTTGATATGATGGTGTTAGTTCAACATGGAGTCAACAAAAAACGCAGCTTGTACAGCTGCATCCTCAAGCAAGGGGAGGTGGGGTGAAGCACAGTGTAGACAGCCACGTTAAAATCTAAGCCTTCCTACCTTCTTCACTACCTTTAAAGGTAACGATAGGGCTCAACCTAAACACGTTTCTCATATTTCTGTCAATACTGCAAAGGTTATTTCCCATTATTTATCCAAGACTGAGGTTTCCAACCTGACTGCTCCTAAAATGTTTTCAATGTTTCTGTCTATAGTCTTACATCACTGAATTTTTTCTTTTAGCAAGTATTTTTTCCCCTTTCTTTTTTTTCCCTGGAAAAGCTGTGATTTTTTCCAAGTTCAATTTCTCTAACTCAAATTCCTTTTTATTTCTTCAGTATTACTCTACAGGAAACCTGCCAGGGTTCCTTGCATATGTCCAAAAATGAAGATTACTGGAGTACAGATTATGTTTTCTGATGGCAGATATCCCAGACTCAAGGTGATGGTGGTAATCACACGAAAAATATTAGCTTTGCTGATCACGTGAAAAGGAACCACGTTTGTCATGCTCCCTGCTGATTTCCTCTTCCTTCCTTTTCAGGCCTGTACCAAACCTTGGATGTGTAGTCTTGTTGTTGTCATCCTCAGAGTCACCACAAGGACAAGAGCATACTAGTTCTCATCCCTTTGATCTTGTTCTGCCAAGACAGTAAACTCACCTCCTAGAATCCATTTCCACCCTCCTGTTTCAGGTGTCCAAAGACCGCACAAGTTTGCTGCGCTCTGAAGACACTCAGAAAACCTGCTCAAATGCCCTGGATTCAAAATTGATCTGTGTGCAATGGACCTAGGGCCCTGCATATGGGGAAAGCACACCTAGTCCAACATTTGCTACTGATCCAGCCTCTGATTCCTTACAGGATTAGCTTTGGACCATTTAGTGAAAAGGCCCACAGCTATCAACACTGATTGCTGATCTCTGTTTCAGGAAATGACCCAAGCTACTCCCCCTGTGATCACTACGTATATAGTTGCTCTTCCCTCCTGCAGAAGGGACTTCTTCCATGTCATTAAGATATTTTCTGCACACATCTACATTCTGCCTGCAGGTTACCACACAGACACTCAGCTCTTACCTTGAGCAAGATTAAAGTCTCCAAGACATATGTATTTTTAAGATCGTGACACCCTTCGGACCACCTTTTTCATTTTATCTGGTATAATCATTTAGTATACTGTTTGGAGCTAACTATTAGCATAATCCAGATGGGAAAGTTGAAATATGAAAGGCAAGAAAAGAAAGACTTTAAATGGGCAGAGAACAGTTTGACTTCTGAATACAGCACTCAAAGCATTATTTAATTGGGAAAATTAAATTCAAAATTACATTCAAAATTAAACATAATTTTCCTGTGAGTAGTCTTAATGTGCTCATGTTTAAATGAAAATCAATACATATCTCAAGAGTTAAAAAAAAAAAAAGTGAAACTGACTGCAGACAAATGTGAATGTCAAATATTGAGACTTTTGATTGCACTTTTTCATTAGGGTGCCAGCTCCCAAACAGATGAGATGATATGAAAAGCTTAGATTTTGTTTTCAAGAGATACACACTTAGTTACTTGACTGCAAAGAAAAGACTAAGGATTTGAACTGTTAAAGGCTCAGAAACTACAAAGCAAATAAGAACTCTGAAACTAAGAGTAACAAAAAAAAAAAAAAAAGAAACAAGACAGCTTCACCTTTTGACAACTATCTCAAGATTTTTTAATATGTAGTATCAATGATAATGAAGATGATTATGTGGCTTTCCTGTTCACTAAGAAACTACAAGTAAGGCTATGGTTATCTCTGTATAGAAGACTATGCAAAATACTGAAAGTGTTATAGCATTAATAGCACACAGAATAACCTGGAGGAAAAATCTCTGAATTAATTGAAAGTCTCATTGGCTATGTTGCTTATCCTAAGAGCTTGTAAAATTACTTTTTAGGAATGGTAAAATAAGTGAGTATAAAATGCACAGTGAGAAGATAACATGGTGATCAGTAAAAACAGTTAATTCCTGCGATCTCTGCCACTGGCAAAACTCTCAGGGATTTACATGGGTCTATTCCAGCTGCAGAATAAGTATAAACATACACTGAGGAGAAAAAAAAATTGCCTAAATCAAGATTAAACTGAAAGGAGGTCACACTGAAAGATTATAACGGACCATTCTGTGATTTACCATCTTCTGACATGACAGTTTCTTTCATATGTGGTTTTGTGCCTTTAGAAACATTCCTATTATCAGATTTTGCCATTTTTTAATCATTTGACATTTAAGATTCAGACAGTTGTGCCACTTAAGGACTGCCAGTAATAATGTTCGTACTGTATTGATCAGCACAAGCAATGTCGCTGACCTGGCCAATAGCACTAAAAGGGCTACTGGTCCAAATTCTCCCAGAGAAACCTAATAAACAGGAGCACTAACCCCATTGGGATACTTCGTGTCATTATAACTCTGTTTATTGCCAACTATTTCACTTCCAAAGGAGTTATACTTTCTTATTTATTGCATTAATCAAACCTATTGAACCAAATTGTTTGGAATTAGGTAAATTATCCCACATTGGTTATTCAGCCAGAATCTAGTTTATTTCTGTCATGTCCACACTATATTTCACCTCCCCAGCTGGATTTGCTTGAGTTTCAATATAGAAAGCCTGATTCTAAGTCTCAGTTTCCTGTTGGGGTTATACCCATACGAATGATGTTATGACACATAGTTCCCTACGACCAGATAACTCAACACTGGTTTTTTGCCTTCCCCCGCCGCAACCCCCAACCACATTCAGTTCTAATCAGAACAGATATCCTGGATCACAGGCAATTGGCAGATCTGTGGGGGACTCGTGATTAGGCCATATATTAGACCACTTCTCTTACTGCATATGAACATTTTATCTACAACTTTTAATCGCTTGCACTAAGGCCTCCTTACATTAAAAATTTGCTGGAACCCCATAAAGACAACCTTCAAAACATAACAGATTATAATGGTATCTCAAGATACAGATCACAAGTGATAGCGTCCTGTCTTCTACACCCAACATTTGAGTAAACTGGGACACCGCAGAGGAAGAGTTCAAGCAGATTAATTGCAACAGATAAGAAGCAACTATGAGACTAAGCTGAATTGCTGAGACTCTACAGGCATAATACAAAAAGGCTGACCTGGTAAAAATAAGCCTTATGTTCCTCTTACACAGCTGACTACGCTGGAGTTACCCTGATTTACAGAGTAGTTGCACAAGTCTAAAACTGATGCCAGTTAGATCAGAATCTGTCCAAATGCTTACAAATGCAGTAGCTTCAGATGCTGGCTTAAATTGAAACGACAGATGTACTATCACATGGCGATCAGGAAATTTGTTCTGCTTTCTTTCCCAAATTGCTACTGACCCCAGCCATATCCTTATGTCAATAAGGAGGTGTGAAAACAGGAATCTGGGGAAAGAGTAGACTATTAAACAGTTTAGAAATGTCTTTTTAAATTGGGTTTGTTCAGCAAGACTTAAATATCTCGTAGCCTTGCTTCAATACTATTTTTATGTTGCTAAAAGCAGTTACCTAAAATCCTGTGCTCTTTCCCCTGGCAGCTTCCTTTGTCTTTTATTTTAATCATATAAAAACTAAATAGAAATCTTTTCAGACACAAAAGAAAGCTGAATGCACTGTAAATAACTGACCCATTTCAGGCTTTCTCTTCTATTGTGGCTAATTCCATCTTCCAGGATAAATGGAGAAAAGATTGACTAATCAGAGAAGCTTTTTAAGTTACAATGAGCTTTTATGACAGTTACCATGTATCGGTGCTTCTGTAATGGAGGGGGTTTAGGACAGCACTGAAAGTACCTTGCTTCTTTCCCAGATGATCTAACTCATTGACCCCACTGGCAGAGGAACTATAGCAAAGCAAGGCACGCCCTTTCAAAAAGTGGCCCTTTGTTGGTAAGAGTAAATGCACAAGTTAGCGAAAGGAAGGATTTATAAACCTTGAGACCAGGACTGTAGCAGAACAGCTTTGCCAGTGGTATTGTTGTATAACTCCAAGTATCTCAGTGTGAATGCAGCTAATACCAGGAACTTGCAGCCTGGCTCAGGTTGCTCTGTATGGTGGCTAATCCTGCCTTTTCAAGGCTTCTTTCCTGGGCAAGAATCAACACCCATGAAAACAACGGCTTTGACAAAATAGTTTTGCCTGCGCCAAGATCTTTCATCTGAAGAAACCATATTTGTCAGAGATTTTGTCCTGACTAACATTCCCATGGCCAGAAATCTCTGTTTTCCATAGCAAAGACAGGTCTTGAATGGTCCAAGGTCATTGTTGGGCTGCAAGCAAGCTAGAGAAATTGAAAATTTTTAAGCATTGTTTGTACTACATAGACAAGACACATTGGAGTAAAGGCATGAAGAAGTCTCAGCTGAAATACATAAATCAAATAACTGAGGTAAGCTACACCTTTGCATGCTCCATGAAAAGCCATTGCCAATGGCTCCATATTGAGCTTCTACTACTGCTTGAAGGGCAGTTACAGATGACAACAAAGTCAAACTCTTGTGGGTAGTGGTAAGCAAGCTAAACATGGACAAGAGCCACAAGCTGCACATTGGGACACTAGGAAGAACTTTAAAAACATAAAAGTAGAACACAAAAAAAACCCCAAAACAAAAACACAACCAAAAAACCTAAGAGGACCATGCAGCACCAGGGCAGATTACCCAGGGTACCCAGAGGGATTGCAAAATCTCGATCCTTGGCGGTTTTCAAAATCAGAACTAGTGGTGGCAATAATCCCTCTTTGAGGGAAAGGTTCTAGCCACCTCTGCTGTGATTCTGGGAAAACAGAGTGCTGGGTAGACTGGTTCAGAGATGGTTAAAAAGCTTTATTAACCTGTTGTCTGAGCCAGGCAAAGCAAAGAAGAACAAGCCACCCCCAAGGTGGACAGGCAACGGCAATGCTTCTGACAGGCCAGGAAAAGGTAGGCTCCAGGGGGGCACAGTGGGTCCCAAGAGTGTAATAAAAGAGGAGTCGTGAGACCTGAACTAGTGGGGCAAAGTAAAAGACCAGTAACAGGTAGAAAGGGTTAGGCTTAATGAGATGAGGACCATAATGAATTTTTCCAGGTCCACTTGAAAAAGGAGTGAAAGACGCAAACCTGTTACGGAGGTGCAGCATACTGACCAGTATAAAAGCTGCATTATAAAATGTGTTCCTGGATGGAAGATTTGTTTAGTATCATCTGCAGGAACTGTTGGCTAAAACAGCTATATGTGTCATCTTGCTTTCCAGAGTTGTCGCTTAAGTAGACAAAAGATTTCCCAAGACAAATAGGTAAAAGATTATTTTATGAGTTTAATATCACTACAGGGTAGGTATGAGTCACATTCAGAGGGACTTTTTATATTTTTAACATTCTAAGTTATAAGCTAGGAATATTAAAGAAAGAATATCCTTTACTTGTTTAAACTGTTCCTACATAAGGCCTGTTTCAGGTAATAAAATTAATAAAAATAGACACCTAAACCAGTCATTTTCTTTAGAGAATTCAAGGCTTCTTCGAGTTAGTTGTCTGTCCCTGTCTTGCTGCATATCATGGAGGTATCATGCTTACCCCACTGTTCAAATAGGTATCAATGACTAATCGCCCTTTCACTGTTAAGCCCAGATCCCCTTCTTCGTTTCAATCAATTTAAACTATATCACCTAGGCTGAGTGATCTAACACAAGTCTGACAGGACCTCTGAGATTCAGTCTGGCTTCGAGTGATCTTTTGATGACACACATCAGCCAGTGTGATTTAGATTGAGTGAACGCTCCATTACTTCCTAACCATCTCTTCCAGACGCACTGGCAACTGTCCTACAGTGGACCCTCAACTGTACTGGAAAATATGAGACCTCTCACTCAGCCTTAGTGGTTGTAAACAAGAGATAGAAAATGTCACTCCAACAAAATCAGACTGCTGTAAGAAACAGTGGAGTTGGATCCAATCCAGGATGCTTTACAGTCAATAGTACAAGCTTATTTTTTGTATTACATTGATGTTTTTGTCTCATACAACTGTTACTAGCCTATGACATACTAATTATTATTATTTAAGAAAATGAAGAACAATAAGCAAAGCAGAGGTCCATCCTAAGAGAACGGGATGTACTGTGCTAAATTTCCGGCACACAGGGAAGGGGGAAAAAAAAAGGATGATTTCCAGCTAATTGTTTATATCCTAGTCCTTGGCAGCACTGCCAATAAAAGCATGGAATAATGATCCTAAAAGGACCAAAACAAGAGAAATTACATGTTCAGCAGTTCTTTGTTATTTGAAATCCAGTAGTGTGTTTCATTTGCTTTTCAGCTGTACTTTGGTGTGGCCTTTCAAAAGGAAATAATCCTGTGAACAAAATATCTGGCCGAGAAACAAAACGGCTGCCAAGTCTGATCCACAGGTGAGGAGTACTTGGCCAGCAACCAAACTGAGGCTAAATTAAAGACAATTAAAACAGAGAAAATTGTCCATCTGCTTGTACAGTTAATATAGACAGAGCATAAAAAGGTGCTAATAATCTCTAAAGAGAAAACCTTACACTACATGCTGAAGATCAAATGTCCAGCAAAAACCTCTGCTGTACAAAACAAGCCAAAGCAAGAAATCTGTACAAAGGACTTCTAGCACAACACCAATATGAAGAACTCCCTACTGTTTTCAAGTTTAGTAGCAATAAAAAATAGACAAATTGTTCAGATCCACTGTGAACTACAGAATTTGATCCTCAAATCTAACATCTTTTCCATTTTAACTGTAGTAGCTGGAGGGATAGCTAGGAATCTCTTAGAAATATAAGTAAACCTGAGGCTATAGTGCGTACTGAAATAATGCGTGTGAGCATCTTCCAAGTCCTACACGTGGCATGCATAGATGCAAGTCCATAAAAAGAAGCTATGTATCAAGAAGGAGGGATATGAATAATAAAACACCATAACCACTTAACTATGACATTTTATATAACAGAGATTCAATCTCTGTCAAAAACATAGCACAGTTAAAACCAATTTGGTTTTGTTTTCCTAGTTGTCACCCACATGCATATCAACTCGTTCTTCAAATTAGCCAATAGTTAGATAGCTGCATTCATTAATGGCAAGTGGGACACCCAAATTCAATTTCTTGCTTTGACTCAAATCCACAGAGCTAGACGCTCTGTCTGCATTTTACTCTACGTCTAAATCTCTCACAGTTTTCTGCTGTCCATAATTAATCCATGTATCCCATGCTGCATGTTCATACTCCCTGCTTTGCCCTGCACCCATAACACACTGGTTCAGGAAATCAAAGCAAAAGACCATTCATTTTCTTGCAGGTGTTATATGCCTTCGCTGAGCGAGGTACCTGAACAGGTCCACAGTGGGGTCAGCTAAGTGCTGTGTTGGAACAAGGGAAGCAGCTGAACACACAGCATAGCAGGAACGAGCAGAGAAATAGGACTGCCTCTTGCAGCAGTAGCCTGTGGTTATGTCTCCTTAGCACTATCCTAAAGCTATATCTTCAGTTTCATAACTATTTTAAATGAGTGGGTTTGGGGTTTTGTGGGTTGATGCCAAAAACAGTAGTCCCACCCTTGCTCTCTTGGCTGTTCATACCATTTACTTACCCCTTCCCTCTTGCCAGCACTAGCATTCAGGCAGCCATGTAATGAGCCACATTTGGAAACTCACTCTTGGGTTTGCTTACGTTTTTTCTCCTGTTAAAAACATCTTTATAAAGATGAAAAGAATGGAAATACTTTTCAGATGCTCAGGAATTTTCACAAAGTGATGTTATTACTTTCTCTTGCAAAGAAGAGTTGTACATTCTTAGCATATACTCAGTGCCTCACTAGTGAATATTCATAGCTTCAAGCACATTCTGATCACTTTTTTAAAAGTTTTTTTTTTGTGATTTAAAATATTTGTAATAGCTCCTTTTTTTTTTCCTCTTCCCTCCCCCCAATATGGGAGGTACTAATTTGAGCCTGGGCAAACACCACGGGATGAAAATATATTACCACCTCCAAGAGAACCACTGATAAGAGTTTATCTTACCAAGTGCCTACAGACACCTTAAATCACTCCTAATGTCAATAAAAGTTGAAAACACCCAACTTTATGCAGGAGCAGGGTTCCTGCAACCTAAATCCAGATATAGAAAAAAAGTGTCACAAAAAACCAGCCACTGCTAAGACCTTTGATTTTGTCTCATAAAATGATTAAATAGAGATGGATTAATTTCTCTAAGGAAGGGACATTTTGGCAGGCGTGTATATCATACCCTCCCATGCTAGCTGAGCAGACTGCATCGGCTCTCCGCTTACTGAACTCGGCGCTACTCCACTCTGAATCCTGCTCCATAGCGCAGCAGGAGCCAAACTCACTGTGACTCTTCCAGACCAGCAGCACTGTCCAGCCCTAAGGTCCTCAAAATCACCCTTAACACACAGGTCTTTTAGTTCTTGATCTTTATCAATTCTTCTTCTAGAACTCGGAGGGAAGTAGGCAGAAGAAGAAAGGAAAGAGGAAGAATTGCACTTGTTCCCCAAGTAACCAGCCCGAATGTGGTAGAAAGTGTTTCATTAGACAGGTTTGACATTTTATACCCATTTAGACAATTATCCTGAAACAGAGTAGCAAAGAATGCTCAATATGAATGGCAATTCATTTATATTGCACAGTTGTCCCTCATTTCACTAAAAAACACATAAGACAATAACTCAGGTAGTTCTTTTCTCTGGTTACTTCCACAAGCTGTAATGACTTATCAGAGATTAGGCAAGATCAGTTAAAGGAAAGCAGTAGGACAACATAATGGGAAAAGAGAATTTTAAGAAGTTTATGTTTCTGGAAAGTCCATCACCTGAGTGCGAAGCTTAAATGAGCTTCCTCCCATGCCCAGCCTCAAATACATTTCTATGATCATTTTAAAAGATTTATACTGAATCTCTGGAAAAGATTTCCAACGAACCTTTCTACTTTATCAAGTGCTCTCACAAAAAAAGGCATAACTTGTGACTGCACTGATCAAGAGCACATGTTTAAAATGTACTTTTCCTGAAAAAGTGGTTGGGTCTGAGAACTTCAGTACTCATGGAGACCAAGCACAGAAAGCAGCAAGTATACAACACGGTTTTGTTTCCTGAAAATCAGACAATTTAGAATATTACCTATTTCTCAGGATGGCTGTTAACCCTCATTTTTGAGAAGAGTGAGGTTCTTATCTATGGATATGCTCCAGCAGGGAGGAGGGCAAGGTTGGTTGGGTTTTTACAGGTTTTTTCTAAGTGTGCCTATCTTCATGCACACAACTAGCTTACCAGAGGGTTTAATGCATTCCCTTAACCTCAGAAGGTCTGGGTTTACACACAGCCAACTGCTCCTGAACTCTGTCTTTCCAGCTCAAAGCTGTTTGTATCAGTGAAAATGCAGAGCAAACACACCAATCATATCCTTATCAGTCCTAGCTCTCACAGCTGTGCATCATTCATTTTTATTGCTGAACAGTTTGGGCTTTTTCTTTTTTTCTTTTTTTTTAAGCCACACTAATTAACAGAATCCAATGAAGTACATCATAAGATTTCTCCAGCAGAAACCCAAGGGCTACTATTTCAACTAGAAGGCAATCTTATAAGCAGAGTTATTATTGGTAGGGAGAGAATAGCGTGCCTCCAGCACCACTGGAGTACTGATAGCCAGAGGTACATGCACAGCAAGCACACAAGCATGGTATGAGAAACCAGCCAGGATTGCAAATAAGGCTGTGCTGCTAATGAGGAACTGGAGGAATCGAAGCATGAGGAAGAGCCAGTTTAAGATGCTTTCCTGTCTCAGCACTGCTCAATTTAACTGTCTCAAAGGGCCAAGTACCTTCAAGTACCCCCATCAATAGCATTAAACTTACTTCAAATCTCACCAGAAGCTTTCTGCACTCAAACCTGAGTCCACAGCCTTTTTTATTTTGCTCAATGGCAATAAAAGCAGGTACTTGTATTTTACATTAAAATGCTGTTTTTAAAAAAAAAAAAAAGTACTCTGCTTGCAATATATTCTTGTAGCTCACCTAGACCTTTGTTTGCTATGTACTGATCTTCCCAATTGCCCACAAAATTTAACACTACACAATCAGACAATAAAAATAATTCAGTGCTGGAATTAACCCAATATTTGAAACTTTTTTGCTCTTTCTTCTCCACAGAAAGGCAGATGATTAACTGGAAAAAAAATGTTAACGGTAAAACTCAAAAACAGTAAAGCTTTAATCACATATGAACTATGTTTTACATCCTCCCCACCACAGAACCTGCAAGAACGCTGCCAGTGAAGGAAAAGAACAATGTGCCAAGAAGAAGAAATAGCAGCGTTTTGTCTGAGGGTTGTCCAATATAGCACTACTTGGTGAGACTATACCTCAAGTTATGTTTCATTTTTATTTTGTGTTGAATTTGGGACCCCCAGAGTTAGTAAATGCTGCTTGAAGTCTATTCTGTTAGGCCTTAGGTTGATAACCATCATCTAAGGCAGTAACTAGAGGGGAAGATGAACAAGATGGAGGGTAACTGCAGACTTTCTCCGGAGTGTATTTTTTGCTGGGGGGAGTAGGCAAAAAAGGACACGTGCTTGGATTTCTGTTCACAACTTGTCACTTGTTGCAATGCTGTCTTCATTGGCAGCCCACAGCTATCAGCCAGGCTGTGACCAGCCACACTGCAGAAGCCACGCTCTCCTTCCCCCTCTGTTAAACATCCCCAGGAGGAGGAGTAACATCTTCCACTGCTATAGGCAAATACCCGTCAGAGACCCCTACTAAAATATTCTTGTCATGTTATGAAGCAGCTGATGGAAAGACAGAAACTATTAGAGATTAAGATAGGACTAGCCAGTATTTATTACTTCTCTGTAGGCTTCAGATGAAACCATGCTGATCAAGGAAACTCCTTCCCCACCCTCCACTACCTAATAGCGTCTTACCTTGAACACGTCAGCTAACAAAGCTCCATGTCAATCTAAATGCTTTCATAACCTTGATCTGGCCAAAGCTTTAACCTGCTTTTACTTTTGCAATGGGAACAAGGGACAGCTAAAGAGCCTGTGAGCAATCTCAGACAAGCCTTTTCGGAGTGAGGGGAGAAAGAGTTGTGCTAATTCACTGGGAAACCCCAAAGACTGCATTGGAACAGTTTAACTGGAAGGCCAAGCCAGTCTGTACAGGTAAAAAAAAGCAGGCTACCTAATATTGCTGAACAAGGCTTAAAATCCAAACTCGGGGAAAGCACTTTCCTTTTCCCCAATGTATGTAAATTCCTGTGAACACACTTTGAATTGCTCACATTAATTTGCTATTTACCAAACTGCTGAAACACCATTTCAATGCAAAATTTTGGAAAATGTTAATGAGTTATACAATTATTAGAGCTACAGCTGGTCAAAAAGTAGTCCCCAGTGAAAACGGAAGACATTCAGTTGATATACACTGGCTTAGCTCCCTTCAAACACTTGAAGGGACACTGGTTTATCCAAGCCAAGAATCTTTGTAGAGTTCAGACTAATTTACAAACCTTCTGCTACTTCTATCTTTTTCCTTAAGCCAGTCTTTTTATAATGGCAAACATGTTTCAGCTAGTAGATTAATCACTAAATATTCATCATTAATATTATTTTTTATATTAGCTACTGAATGACCACAAGACAGAAGCAGTTTTGTTCTATTTCCCGGTGAGATTACTTTCAAGTTCAAAAAGCTTCAGGAATGTGACTTGAACAATTTTAGTCCAAGCACTTGCGCATGTATAGGTTTGTGCAAATATTTGCATGCTGAGGTAAATTGAACAGAATTTTCACAACCAGTTTTATTGACAAAGCTTTATTAAATAACAAATTCTACTGAACTGAGAACTAATCTGATCACTATGATTACTCATGGAACAAATTCAATTTACATGAACTATATTTGCTAATGCTTTCTGCAACAACTACTAGATGCTATTTATAAGACAGAGGCTGAATTATAGGCAGGAAAGAAATTAAACCCATGAAGCAAGAGATAATAGGTGATTCTTCTATGATCTCCTCATTTTTTCTGTCTAAAGCTGAAACGAAGCATTAGTCAGTTATTTTTGTCCTAGGGCATCATAGGCAGTTACACAAGACTGGACTGAACAAGTCTAACATCTCAAGGCTGCAGAAAGACAGATGTCCTCCCTCCGCATCTCCTTCCCCTCACTTCCAGTTGCATGTTCCCATGGTCTCCCTTGCGCTTGTACTGGAACAAATATGCCTAGCCATTCAACAAACTATTTCAACTCACTAGTCCAGTGGGGAAAAAAAAAAAAAAAAAAATCACAGGGAAAAAAAGAAGTGACTAGCTTTTTGTTGGGGTAGTGAATTTAAGCCAACCAGTCTGGTGAGCCCCAGAGCAAGGGCAAAGCAGAGCAAGATTGTCTGCATAATACGCTGGGAGCAGGGGACAGGCAGAAAAAAAGGGGAGAAGCAAGTACAACCTTTTAGTGACAGCCACTGAACTGGTGTAATGTGCATATCATGTCCCCATTCTATCAGAAAGGAGAGCAGGCTTTTTGCTTATGCATACACTCTCAGCAGCTGTGGTGCATACACCTGCAACATAGTCGCCCTAGCAAATATTAGATACATGCTCAATTACAAGACATTTCCAGGAGGTATGCTTCTAAAATATTTAGAGAGACATCCATCCTCATCCAACAAAAGCTTTTTGTACAGTGCCCTGTTTGCATGACAGGTGGGAAGGTAATCTGCTAGAGTAGAAATTACACTGGAAATAAGGCTACATCTTTCAGTTAAAATTAGTTATGCTTCAATGTTTCTAGTGCCACTTTGATATACAAGTAAGTGCAAGATTCATGTATACATCAACAGTTATAATGCAGGTGTTGGCTAGACTAGCCAAGTATTTTTCCCATCTCCCCACTTCCATAGCCAAGAGAAACATTTGTCAAAGCATCATTGTTTTGCTTGTTTTCAAGCAGAGCAAAACTAAGTTCCTTTCACTCCGAGAGTCACATTTACTTAAAATCATTCTGTTGCACCTGAAAAGCCTTGTGAAATAAACATCCTCAATGCTCAAATTATCCAGGGGGCACAAAACTGAGGAGCAGATTGAATGCAGCATGGAAGGCTAGAAGACACAACAGCAGATGAGGTTTTTTTTTATTCTTAAATTTGCCCTATGAAGCAGTAAATCACTTAGAACAGAGATACCAGCCACCCGTATAAGCCCAGCACATGCCGTTTCGATAGGAAATAAACAGCCAAGAGGAATCAAATGAGAGGAGAGTAATCAATGAGCTGAACCCTCAACAACCTAAGTCTACATATCACTGCCATTTTCAACTTTGCCATATGATTTACCTTGTCCGAGATTCAAGTTTTGCTGGTCTACAGCAGCAGTTTCACTGGCCACACTGGGATCAGTGGCCCAGCCGGAGCACAGAGCTGCCCCCTCTGCTCCTCCCCTCTCTGTACCACAGCGTCTCCTCCCTCCACCCTCTAGCAGAACCACCTGTGAGGCCATGCTAACATCAGGTGATGTTTATTGATCCACTACCGATTGTATTGGCGCACCTGATAGAGAAATACGTTTCAGGGTTAGGAAACTGATAGTTAAGATTGGCCAGGAACTTGCTTAAACTATTTTTGTCATCTAAGCTGTTACATGAAATTGCAGCCTGCACTGAGGATGTACATTTCTACTGCCACATACTTTTCTTAATGACTTAGGCCTGTCCAAAGCTGTTGTAATATGTTACTGTTATGACCAAGATGAGAATGCTCCTGGTTTGCAACAAATTTCAAATTTTCTTCTGCTTTCCCACAAAAGCATTTCACAAAAGATGTCAGATGATCTCATGAAATGGAAGTGCCTTGGAAGATCTATTTTTCAGAACCAAATTATCAGATTTCTGTTCAAATCTTTGAACAGAATCATTTTTACACCTGTACAACATGGTAAAATATTTTAGGGACAATTAGCCTTTCTTGTTCTTTCTAAAGTAATCTTTCTGATGTGACAGTACCTTTCATGGAGCTCCCACAGCAATGAAATACCAGCCAGGGTTTCTTTCCCAAATGGATTCTGATCTTCTGAGGGGGGAGGTGGTCAATTTCAATATTTTCCAGTGGGATTACACTGGGAAATTTTTTCTCTAGCACTGGTAGAGCCTGAGGGCATTTCTGAGGCACAGCATGTAGTCCCTGGGTATTACACCACCACAGTTCACTCTCAATTTCATTAAAATAACTCCACCCTCTTCCTGCAAAATAGAGCTACGGCTGATCCTGAAAGTACCACAAACAAATTCCTTAGCACTGATCACGTCAGGAGAGATCTGTCCTTAAGCATTTTATAACAACTCAGTCTGAAGTACTTTCTTATAACACAATCCTTGGTTCTTTCTCCTTGTAATGAGGAAAACAATTGTCTGCATAATTTAAAGTTTTAAAGATAGGGCTTAATAGTTCTTCCACCGTTAGAGGTTGGTTATTGCTTTCTTCAACATCTTAACAGTAAAGGAAGACAACCAGCACTTGATAACCAGACATCTGACAGATGGCAGGTGAGGAACCGGGAAAAAGGTGAACCTGGGTTTCCTTAATTAAAGAGATGCTACTCAACACAGAGAGCCTTGAAGCTTGGGGATTGCTATTAGACCTGTATATTGTAAAAACAGAGGATCTTTATGGTCAACTGTTCATTTTTTTAGTGTTCATCGTGTTTATCTAGAAAGCCTCATTCTGGATTTCATTTGACAAACAAACTGCCACTACTTTTCAGGTTATTCTTGTCACGGATGTGACAAAATTCATGACAGGATTTTAAACTGTATCTGATTTCCCTCCAGCTAGCTGTAGTCTCTAGCAGTTAGGGAATAGCAGTATGGAAGTACCTGAGGCAGAAAATAAATGTAGTCTAATAACAAGAATATTATAAAAAAAACTCCAAAGCTTATCTTGGAGAGCCTTTAAAATTAGTCTATCCATAGAAGTGCAGCATTTCTAGAGGAAATCTGGAAAAAGTACAATTCGACTTGTATTAAATCAAGGGAACTAGGAAAACTGGAATTTCAGTGATTTAGAAGGGTCAACAGAATAAGGATAAAGATTTAAAAAACACCAGCCTGAATTTTGAACTGAAAAATGTGAGAATGACTTGTAGCATACCAAATTTATAAGTATATTTCTTTAAATTAAGCTAAGATACATAGCTGTCTCCTTAATCTGAAAAATACTTCTAAAAAGGCCTTTAGAGCTATCGGGTTAAATCAAATAAAGAATCTAGGTGGAAGAGAAACACCTAAAATCCAAAGCTGTAAACGAGACCATAACCCAACCGGTCACTGCCTGACCTCACCGGGTGCCCCTCCTGCCCAGGTGCAGGACTGCTCTGGGCTGAGCCACCAAGTACCAGGCTCCCACCCAGCCTGCACAGGGGTCTACAGCTCCTCCGCATAAACTCCCAAAGCCCCTGGCCCGGTAGGTAATCTCAGAGTACATTTATCGCTTTTTGACAGGTTCAAGTTTCACTCAAAAAAAAAAAAAATTGTAGATGCTTTAGTTAGAAAACTTTGAGGTTCTTGTATTTGACACATTAAGTCAGGGACTTGCATGCCAACTGAAAGATAATCAGAGGAGCTAACACCCATGTACCTGTTTCTCAGGAGAGTGGTTTTCTAACAAAGACCATTTTCTAACAGGCCTGGTGAAGCTATCCTCTCATTCAGGAAAAGAAAAAAAAAAAAAAACAAAAATAAATAAATTTTTACTGCAAAACTTGCTCTTGGGCCTTATTTCCACTGGCAGATATAAGACCACGGGTTAAGAATTCAGCCTAAGCCATTTCCCAGACTTTTGGTTCAGAGGGGTTTTCTAAGTATAAAATTTTGATTGCTCCTTTTTCTATCATGAAATCAAGGTAGTCAGGTTTCGATGCAAAATTAAGTACTAATCAAAAGAACCATACCATTAAAACAGAGAGGCACAGAAACACTGCCACTGGTTTTCTTAATCCTGACCACAGAAACCCTTTCATTCTAATACATACAAACTAAACATTTTTCTGTTGTTGGCTAATAAGAGTCTATATACCACATATCCCAACATAAACACTGTGAACCAATTCAAAATGTTATTAGAGCTTTAAGTACTGTGAAAGTGAGAATAGAGAGAAGGATCAAGTTTTCCACCTGTATTTTGCCAGATAGCACCGACCCATGCTGCTCTGGTGTGACTTTCAGAGTCTAATCATGTTACTCACGAGCAGCCAAGCAGATTACTCAAGCAGATAGTATTTTCATGAGGCCTTGAAGGAGAACAACTACTCCAAATTGAAGGACTTCAGCAGAATTTAGGTTGTAGGGTCCCAGATTGTCACCTTGAAACCTCTTAGCCTGAGTAGACAGTGACCGACTGCATTCAGAATTTCCTCTTGCTCAGCATTACATGTTGATGAGTTTTAAGTAGTTCAACACTGGCGACTTTAGACAACTATCTGCTCCACACACCAGCTACTTGCAGCCTTCTGAGACATCTAGAGATGCCACAAACAAACCCTTGCTGAGCCTTGCTGTCACAGTTAAATAATTTGCCTCTTGCCTTCCCTTTTGCACATCCTATTTATTTTACATCTCTGCCGAAAGGTTGCCTTTCCAAAGCAACATTGGCAGACAGGAATGTGTGCCTGCACCACAGCCACAATGCTGCATGGTCTTTTTCTTAGGCAGATTTAGCTGGGCCAGCTAACAGGGATGTCTCCCACTGCCCAACACTTACCTCTGCTACTGCTGCTGCCTCGTAACAGGGGCAGCTGCAGAGGATGTGTATCCACAGCTCAGCTGCCAGATGTTATCTGTGCAAAATGGGACAGTTCAGAAGCAACTAAGAGTCCTGTTCAGCTCTCCCTTCCAACCTTTTGTATGGGGACAGGGCAAACCCTGTTTACCAGCAGCAGCTAAATCTCCCTACAAACGTGTCAGAGCCATTATGAGTCTAAGCTACAATGCCAGGTTATGATCTGACGTAGCTGGTGTGGGTACATACTGCCTTTGCCAGCACTGATATGGAGACAAGAAACTCCTACAGAAGGGCAGAACAGACAGCTGCTGATAGTAACTTCCTAAACTGCTGCAGCACATTCTTCAAAATCGTCTGTAGCACCCTTTGTCTCCTATATATCAATCCTAGGCACATGATACATAATGCTCTGGATTGCATTCAAGAGAAGACGCATCTATAGCACCAAAGAAACGTATTGCTTCTTTTTAACCTAAGTCAAGTTGATTGTGGGAACAGCACAGTCCAGAATCCAGCATCATTAATACTACTTGAGTTGGAATTTTATTCTTGTCATACCATGCCACCCTAACATTTTGGGTTTGCATACACAGAGACCTAAGTTGTAACTACACCCTGTGTAGGCTTGCCTGAGTCAGCCTGAAACCAGCTCAGGGCCCTGTTACGTTGATGCTTTAAGACCATACTGCTATGAGAGAATGTCCATCCACCCTCCCTGCTGCCAATCCAAACTCATAACTAGCCTTCATCTCTTTCAGCAAGCAGATTCAACTCAGCGGTCATCTGTACAATCACTATTACTGGCTCAAGAAAAAGGATAGGACTGACTTAACAAAGTTTTCTTGGTGGGAGAATGGACCTCTGGCACCCAGAAGTACTGACTTCCAGTGTTAGCCAAGTATGAAATCACACCAACAAGCACCAGCAATGCTTCAGCTACAGCAGCATTCATGTGGAAACCTAGATAAAAAACTTTCTGGAAGCTAAAGATGCTTCATGTTGCCACATCTCTATTTCTTAAGCTAGTTTGGCTACTTCCAGACTAGCTCAGGTGTATGTGAACAAGCTGCAGCCACTCTTCTGACTACAGTAGGGGTTGTGGAAGTGTGAGAAAAGGCATGGTGAACTAGATGGAGTTCAAATGCCACAATCCAGGTTAGAGATACTACATCACATGCAACAATATTAAAAAAAAAAAACACACAAAAAACAACAACAAAAAAACCAACACCAAAACAAAACAGAAAAAACCCCACACCACCAAAAAACAAGCCCTCTTGCAGAGTTCAGGGCAGGTACTGTTCAGAAATCATTTTCATTCCCAAGAGTTGTTTTTCTTATTTAGAGTGTTACAGACTCTTCACAAATCTCTTCATTTTACTCTGCCATTTCATACAAAAGGAGATAGACATATTATGTTAATGTTCCGTTCAGGTTTTACCAAGAATCAGACGGGGAATGGAGATCAGAACTGACACTCCTGTTTGGTGAATCTGTTTCACATAGCATGATGTTAATTACATTCTAGCCAAATTACATTTTTCATCTTCAGTCAGAGATCAACTCTCAACTATTCCCCCCTCCCCAGGTTTGTTTGGGGTTTTTTACAATCCTAAACAGTATGCCTGGAGGTGGTAGATGGATTGCAAATGCCATGGCATTTACCTTTGTTATCAGAGGAAGCATTAGTAAGGTATGAATGGCTTGTGAACACTTTAGTATCTCTTCAGACCAGATCTAGAGCTCTAGTCACATAGATACTGAACTCAACATCAAAACTTTGTACATCACCGCTTGAATTCTAAGGTATTTGAATTTGAGGGACCCAGAGTCCCAAGAGCTTGGAAAGGAGTCTTTTAACAGGCAAATTTACTTTTGTCAATTTCTCCACAACAGAAATCCTGTATTCAGGCTCCACATCAAGGCAAAAAAAAATGTTAATACTTTTGTGAATACTGGAAAGGGAGGAAAAGGGTCTAAGAGACATGGGAGCTTCACTACTCCAGCTGTATGAGTTAATTTTTGTGTATTCTGAGAGATCTTTCTTTACATACATTTTACTTTAGAGTTCTCTCTCTATGAATTTTAATGGTTTGAGAGGGGTTGGTTTTTGGGGGGTTTTTTGGTTGGTTTGGTGGTTGTTTTTTTTTTAATTTTGCATTAGACGATTGCTAAAGGATGGTTGTGGTGATGAGAAGCACAGGTCCAGATCTGAGTAGAAACTGTAACTGCACAAAACCTGATCTGAATGGAGTTACACAGGAACCTTTCTGAATCAAGTTCTTCGTACAGGAATACTACTTACAAAACATCTGTTCTAATAATAGAACCTACCCTTTCAGGCATCATATTTTCTTTTAGGTGAGCAAGTGGTTAATCCAGTTCAGTTCAGTCATCTATGTTTCAACCCTGAAGTATCCTTAGCTGAAAGTTTGCTTTTGTATAGTCTTTTTCATACAGCAGTTCTTGTCAACTGCTTGAAAGTGTGTACCTTTAAAAATAATCCAGTCATAGGTAGGTCTACACAGCCTTAAACAAGTGCACTAGAAGGTGAAAAATGTGCAATTTGACATGAGATGCCTGGGAGGTTTTCCATGTCTTCACTATAAATTGCTGATAAATTCCCTTTTTGTTACAGGCTTTACCAAGTGGGGTAGCTTGGCAGGTCTGAACACATGAATCAAAGTATAGAAAATCTTGGTATAAAGAAACCGTGCCTGGGATTTGCCAATTCCCACAATGTCTCTTCTAATTGCATTTTTACCCCAACTGATCTGCCTGCAATTAACAGTTCTGCCTCCCCTGTCTTTGACACTGACTTAATCTCTCAAGAAGACAGATTGTTGCAAAAATTGCTCTTGGCTGGAAGGATAAAGACCTGAGTGCCCTCAAAAAAGGGCAGGGAGAAGAATTCTTTCCTCCGGCTTTTTAGTAGTGTAATAATACATTTGTACTCACATCTTTATAGAAATGAAGGCCAGGGACTTCCCTAGTGGGTAGCTGTTATCAGTCAGATATTATCATTTTCCGCCAGACACCTCATCTCAGATCTACGTGGATAACATGCGTTAGTCATTTAGTACAGTCCCATTTACATAGAGTACAATGAATTACATTGACTCCAAAGTCTCGGCTATTTAAGAGCAAAACTAGACAAAGCCATGTTCACATGGAGTTTGGCTGGCAAGACTTGCTTTAATAAAATAGGTTTGGATAATTCCAATTATGAAATTTCAGCTTTCCATAACCCTTACCAAGCTGTGTTGATGCCAGGTGCAATTAATCCATAACAAAAGGGCACCAGTGGCAAAAAGCAAATTTAATAGCTGTGTCACAAACAGCTTCATTCCCTTTCCTACAAACACAACAGAAATCACATCCCAGTTTCCATGTAGCCAAGACAAGTTAATTTCTTGCTGCAGCGTGTTATTCTGGACAGCAGTGCTGCAATGCATGTTGCAGTACAGCAGAAGCATCAACAACAACAACAACAACAAAATCTAAGTGCATCCCTTGACCAAGTAACTATTAGTTCAGTCTTATCATTGCTTTTTCTGTCTTACTTCTTACTTCTTATTCAACATGCACAAATTGTTTAAAAAACAAAAGTAGCACCTCAGCGTGTTTTGCATCTGATATTCACGATAAGGCCCATACAATGGCCTCACCTTGAAACCTTAATGGAAGAGATATCCTCTAAGCCTCTCCTGCCCAGCTTGCAGTTTACATTCAGCCCACAGTTCCCAAACTCAGCCGTGCTTCCACTTCCCCCTCCAGGCTTTCCATCTGGCCTCAGATGACAATCTGCAGTTGAGGATTGTTGTTTAGGAACAGCTCTCTCTTGGAGAGATGCAGAAAGTAGAAATTCTTCCCATGTCCGATGTTGAACAAGCCTGTGAATCTCTAGAAGCCGAGCAAAGAACGGCCTTTTACAGGTTCGTGACAGAGCAAGTATGAAATCTGAACAGGATTATAGGTGAATAGCAAACTCCCTGGTTGGCAGGAACAGGTCCCTCAGAGAAGGGGGTTGGGGTCACCCACCTCTGTTTCAGCCATAAGAGCAAACTGTTTTATATGTAACTCAGCTCCATAAATTGTTTCCCTTTCCCCTAATAAAAAAGAGGAAATCCCTGTGCTAATGCACGTGCAGTTGCTTCACTGGCAACACTTAGTTCTGCATTCAGAAAGAATAAAAAGCGGTTTTGGTAAAAGATCTCCAAGCCTGTGTTATTTATGTAACGAGCAGGGATCAGGCAAGGGCCAGGATTAGTAACTAACCAGATCAGACACAGTGGGAGTCGGTCCTCCCACCACACAGCAGACCAAAGATAGGAGATACTTGTTTAATGAGGTTGGCAGCGACTGCTACGATAGGGTGGGGAAAATTTAATCACTCACAGCACGCCAACTTTGTAAGCAAACCCCCTCGGGTAAACGTGCAGACAAGGAGCCTCTTTCAATTTTGCGTAGCCCCTGATTTTGATCCCAGGACAGCTTGCTCCTTCTGCCCATCTCCATTTACCTGCACCGCCGTGACTACCTCCTCCCTGCCGCGCCGGCGCAGTGCTGACAGCGCTGGTGGACACCTTCCAGCTACACCTGGCTAAAACACATTGCTTAGTGGTGTGTTGCTGCACCAGTCACATTATTATGAAGGGCACTGCCTGTAACTCCTTATCACAGCACTTAGATGAGAAGAAAATTGCCCAAAAGGGACTAATTATCTCGCAAGACCCAGAGCACACATACAGACAACAGGAAAGAGGAAATCCCTGTGCTAGGGCTGAGCTCTCAGGTCTGAGAGAAGTTTTGTTGCAATACCTTCCCCCTCCCACACCGAGCTGGAAAGGCAGCCCAGGCTCACTAATAGCCTGATGGCTCAGGGCTGCTCTCCCAGGGGGAAGCATTCATCTCTGAGACCGCTCCGGTGCTCTCACGTGCGGGATGCGGGACCGGGTGGGAGTGCCTCAGTGTTGGAAATGAAGGGGAAGCAGAGCCTGGATGGATCACTTGGTACCAGGCCGCACCAGGAAAAGTGTCAGAGCTGAATTGTCCCAGCAGAAAGCAGCAAACTCAGAAGTACCCCCAGATACAGCCAGTACCTCTTCCAGGGGCCTCCAGCAGCTCATTAGGCTGAGGCAGAACCACCAACGCCATGTCCAAGAAAACGTTTACTGCCACCATTATAGCTCAGCATCCAGTGACAGACTTTCTCCACCCTTCTCCGCAGGGAGGAAGGCGATCTTTCACAGCCTGATCTCGCGGTTAGTGGTGTTATTATTAACAAAAGGTAGCCCTGGAAACTTCTGTGATCCTGCAGTGCTATATAGTGTATATTTGCAATAAAACCGACACCCTCCCTCCTCCGACCTACACAGCACGTGCAGGGCAGGTGAATGGGAGGCAATCTGACATGTCTGCATTCACACGCGCTTGAGGAACCACTCAGAGATCAGCTCTGCCCAGGGTCAGACGGGGAAGCAGAGGTGGCAAGCCTCCAGAGGAGCAGTCCTCAGCTGGAGGACCAATGCCGGAGAGACAGGATTAGATGCACCTCCCAGAACCCAGGCTGCTCTGAGGAGCTGGGTCAGCCTCAGCCACAAGTTACAGCAGTTTCTGGAGATGCGCTGGTCCGGTCGGTAGATACCGCAAGGCTGCCCAAAAGCTCAGAGTTATGCAAAACCAAAGCTCTGCGACCTCTCCCCATCCCAGCCTTGCAGCAAGGGAGTGGAAAGAGGCCTGAGGAGCAGAACACTGGTATTTCCTTAAAACGAGGGTTTTCCCAAAATTTTCATACACTGAAGTGTCCAAAAAGCAGAGGCCAGAACAAATGTCTGCAGTGAAGCATCTACCAAGGAGGTAAGTTTAAAAGAATCCCGAAAAGTGGCTTTCACACTTTCTGTCCAACACCATGTTTCACCTCCACTTAAGTCCTGCTGCTTTCAAGACCAAAAGCAGAAATTTCCCAGTGCTATCAGCCCACAGTATTATCACTTACAGCACCTCTTTATCTCAACATTCTCCACTGGATAGCCTTTCTCTGAAAATCTATACTTTACTGCCTCAAGTGCTATATTCTATAGTTCAGTTTTAAAAGTACTTGGACTTTGAAAATAAAACCCATATGAGTAAAGGTCAAAAATTACACAGCCACCCCAAAATAGAGATTAGTGTTGCTTTCTTTACATTTTGCTTCACTTTTCTAATAAATATAACTGAGCAGTTCATAATACATTTTGATGTTGAAAAGGAAAAAGGATTTTATCTTATTGTACTTGTGGGGTTAAAAAAAAGATGTATTTTTGGTTAAGATTAGGTTTGAACTCAGCTCCCTACTCTGCAAATGCAGATATTGTTTCAGGATTCCTCAATTCGTTCCAGTAAACACTGATGTAGTCAAAAATCATCTGTTAAGACCAAAAGTAGCAATTTAAGTGCTACATAGGGGCTCTTTGTGAGAAAGGATATTAAAGTGGTAAATTTCTGGTTTTTACTTTTGTAATTAAGAATCTGGAAACCGAGGCACACGTTATAGCACTACTGAGCCTCTTACAGTGACTGGAAGACACAGCTCAGATTAAAAGTAACGGACAAGATTAAGAGCTACATCTGTTGTTAGATGACCTGCCCTGGGCAGACAATCCTTTATAAACTCCACAACCTCTTCGGAGGTTTTAGTCGGGAGCAACAGGGCACTAATCAGTCACCTGGTATTGACATTAAAACTTCAAGAGGAACAAAGAAAACAACCAAATTTAACATCGTTCTTATATGCAAACTATGATAAGTTGGGAGATAGCAGAAGTGTCCCAGTTTGAATTGTTTTTCTCCTTTCAATGCTGGCTTCGTTGCCTCGCTGCTCAGTACAGTATGTTCCATCTTCCACTTTTTTTTTAGAAGGTACATAGGAACTTCAGAAAAACAGCACATGCTCGCAGAGCAAAATCTTGAAGGACTGGCAGATACTTGTGATTTCTGAGCATCAGCAGGGTTTTCTAACTACAGATTTTTCAGATGTTGTGGGCTTGACAGAATCTATTCCAAGCTTGTTGTTTCCCTGCTCTTTTTCACAGATTTAGAGTCACTGATGAATGCTATGTGTACCAGCCCAGATGCTCTGTTCTAGCTATAAAACAGTTTTAGTCAGCTAACTGGATAAGAGAGCTTAAAATAGCGCAGCACTTTATTCTTTATCAGCTTAACATTTTCCAGTACACAACATTAGACTCTGAGAAATACAAACCGGCCTGTTTATAATTTACATACATTTTCTGGGTCATTGTTTGATGTTGTTTTAATATTGGATTGAAAGAAAATAGGATTTAATTCTTTGCATTGTCATTCTAAATAGTGACCAAAGATCTCAGCTAACTGAGCACTTTTCTATTAAAGCAATTACTTGCAAATTAACAGACCATTTGCAAGGATTTCGGCTTTCTTTCAGCTTTAGAAAAGACCCTGTTGGGGGATTTCTGCCTTGTGTCCTAAAGCCAAATTCTATTTTCTAGACTCTCTCTAGACACTGGAAAGAGTTGTATTGTTCAGCCCTTGTCGGCTTTTAGATGAAAAGACTGAGCTTTCCCTTATTCCTCAGCTGCGTAGCTGACACAATGTTACACTGCCATTACCAAGACCATTTATCCAAACTTCTAAGATTAGGAACAGAGACCAAAACCTTCTCCAGGTCTAATCATTGCAGAATAAAGTATCAAATGGCACTTTATTTAAGACCAAAATCATTCTGACATGTTGAATCTCTCAAATCCCCAGTGGCACCATGCCTTTTGGCAAAGCTTGCAACACTAGTCATGCCAATAAAGCAGTTTGAATTGAACTGCCTTTTTGCCCAATCCCACTAAAACCAGAGTAATTGGTTCAGACATAGAGGCTCAGCTGCCTCAGCAAGCGCTAAAGCTACCAGCCAATCTTGACAATGTTTTTTTCAAGCCTGGCAAAACGAAATGTAAAGCAGATGTTCCTGTTCATGTCACTGGCCTGGAAGGTTTATGTATTTCCAACCTGTCTGGTTTTCTATGTGTATTCATGTCCCAGGACATGTTGGCCACTTTCAACCAAACGTGCCAGAAGGGGAGAAAGGTGTTTAGTTCCTACACATTTAAAGAAAAAGAAAGGAAAAACTGATTAGCCCCTAACTAAAGGGGGCTGTACAAGTACAACCCAGAAGAAGACTGGAAGAAGACAAACATCTCAAAGACAGAAAAAGATTCCCTCAAAACTCAAACTCATCAGAAAATCTATCAAGTGACATAAACCTTAAGAAGCCAGATCCTTCGTCTGATGGAACTAATTGGCTTAACAATAGTTGGGTTTTTTTCCCTCCTTATAGAAAGGATTTTCCAGCTGTAGGAGCAAATGGATATTGGTGTGCTACTTAACTTCTTGTTAAAGTAGAAACACCGTACACATTCTTCTTAGGCATTTGGGAAGCATTCACTGTACAGAAGTGTTATATCAGAACCTGCCATTTTGTGACTCACTCAACCCATCTGTTTAGATATGGCTGTCATTTTTATCAAAACCAAATATTAACACAACAAGTAATAATTGCTCCCTACACCAGTTTCAAGTGCTGTGTAAAAACGTGTCACCTTCTTCATGTTTTTCATTATTCTTTATTATCAGAGCACCAGTCACATCACATCTGAACCTCCAAAGGGAGGGACAAGACCTTGGTAGTCTTTTAATATTGAAACAGTGGCAGTACTTTGGCTGCCACTATGAGATCCCTATGAGAGATGTAAATGCAATTTCTTTTCACCAGTCCTTCCTAGTAGCAGTTTGATGTTTCAAGGAAATAACAAAATAAGTTTTATTCTACCCATTGAAGTGCGTTATTTGAGTATATGAAGAGCAGCTAAGCAGATGAGCAGGCTGGACAAAAAACACTGTCATTTACCCCAATTCAAAATTGCTGTGTAATCAATCTTGTTTATAAACAAGATTAGGGATACCTCTAGTTGGCAATTCCCTCCTCCCTACCCTCTATTTCTCTAGCAGAACTCCTCTAATCCACTTGGGAGCCACAATCATACAGAAAAGAGTCAAATTGATAAAGTTCTCCTTCCCTTCTCCTTCCCATCATTCTTTTCTCCTCTTGCTGACCCAGCATCTCACACATTCTCCAAGCCTTTTGCCTGCCATGTAAATAAGCAATTAATTCAATCTAATATTTTAGCATCCTGATGAAATATCCTTTTCCTGTACTGAATTCTCATCCTCTGGGACTTATTCTCCAGTTCTGCAGTAAGCCCTTCCAGGATAGACAATCCACATTTAAAAGAGACATTAAAAAAGAATAAATCACTTAAAAACAAATTAATCCTTCAGCTTATGTTACATACTAGAAAGAAACAAGAGAGCTGTGAATTCAGAAGAAGAGGTATGAACTACTCTTCCCTTTTACAGGCTGCTTTGATGCTATTTTAAAGAAAGGAAACAAGATTCTTCCAGTTCTCCCTTATTTGGAAGCTGCTCTGTAATTTATTTCTTATAGAAACCTCTGAAGGGTTGAAGACTCCAGGGATTCTACAGGTGCGTTGAACTGCAGTGCTGCACATTTCTAACCTTCAGAAGTGCATTCGGTTGTGCTACAAGAATCTTTTCTCCCTGCATCTGTGTCAATAAGGTTCAACAGCATTTTAGTAACTGAAGAGTTTCTAATGTAGCTCTGATCTCTTAAAAGTGTCGGACATATGGATTTCCCCTGGCAAAACTCCTAATGATGTACTAGTCTTACCGTAACCAGATAGCAGAGCAGAATAATTTCCCTTATGTACACAGTAATGTGCAGTATATACCACGACCTGGATTCTGATCTCATTTACATCTCACTTATTCACTGACTGCGGTAAACTTGGTATCACTAGGGTAATGCTTTTGTGAGAGCATGCCTGCAGGCCCCTCAAACTACAGCAAAGTATAATTCTGAATCTAAAGAAAGGCAGATTCACTATCAAGAATGATTATAAATCTCTTTTGATATAAATATGGAAACAGTAAATAGTTGTAATATTCACAAATACTTATATTCAAGTCATATACATGGTATTCCTGACAGTTGAACCAGTCTGAAAACTGGCTATTATCAGGGTCTGATGCAGTCATAAATACTACCATGCTCCAGTAGCCCCTTGGTTTCCAGCAAACATTCTAAGTAGCTGACCTAAACAAAACAAACAACAACAAAAAAGCAAAACCAAAACAACAAAAAAGAGAAAAAAAAAACAACAAAAAACCCACCAAAATGTACACCCTCAAACCAAAAATTTGATTCAAAATTTACAACTTTAAAAAGTTTGTCTAGCTTCTCTGAAAGCCATTAACAGAGGTTCTTGAGAGAGCATGCCCTCTGTGTGAAGGGATTCAATGAGGCCATACGGTCCACCACCTAAAAACTGGATCTCCTGTGANGCAATAAGTCTTTTTGTGGTTTTAAGCATTTGTCCTCAGATTAGTCAAAAACAAACAATGCAGTTGCACATATTTTCACACTTTCCATTTTAAAGAACCTGGTTCCTTTAGTTACCATTCCTCGTGCTTAGAGAGCTGGGGGGCAAAGGGAGATGGGAAAGTCCTTGATTGAAAGGGCATTTCTTGTGAAGTGCTTACTCTGTAGCAAGTACCTTAGAGGACATAAAATACAGTCTGTAACAGAGAGGAGGAACCTGTTGAAAATCCTCATCTCGACATTTGTGGGATAGGCGAGTAAAAAAATTACTAGTCCTAGAGAATTTTGATGTACCTACTGTTCTGCATCATTCCCAACCTTGAAAGCAGGAGCACGATCCTACCCCATTCAAGCTTATATTTTAATCTTCGGGACATTCTGTGCTTTAACAAATGAATGTGGGCTGAAACAGCACCCAGAATCTGAACTTCTGCTTCCCACGTGAAAATTGGCTATGTTCTCCTCTGTTAGGCACACGCTCACAGAGGTGAAAAAAAAAAAAAAAAAAGAGAGACTGAAAATAGGAGGTGAGGCTACTGCTACCCACTTGACAGCAACTGCAAGGGCCAAAGAAGACATTTCCTGCAAGGAACAGGCTTAGACTCATTATGGGTTTTTTGGTCTTCTTCATAGCATCAACACAATACGCTTGGATGCCAAAGAACAATGTAGTCTGAGATTTATTGCAATTGGGGCATATAAGGCATGGTAAATAGAATTAGTGGTAAGCCTTGGCTGTCCTCCATCATCTGATTAAGAAAAATAAGACCAAAAGGCACTAACTAGGGGACCAGTTCAGAATTGGAAAGATATACCTGAAGGCCACGGCACAATGAGCCTTGGAAAGGTAGAAGAGACTCATGCTTCTTCCTACAAGAATCTTAACATCATCTGTTCTAGGAGCAGCTGGGACTTGCTAGCACCATACTTCCAGTTAGAAGGGTAGTACAGATGACCAGTGCCCGAGATGCAGTATAGAAGCAGCTGTGAAGTCTGTTTGCACGCATTAGGAGAAGGCTGAAAGTCAAATCTGCAAAGGAAACCTGAAGTAGAAAAATGTGCTGGGTGAGCTTTGCTAACATTTAACATTTTGGAAAACTGGTTTCCTTTAAGCTAGCTGTTCATGGAGGTACGTGCGACAGTTGTAGTGAGTGAAAGCTGCAAGGGTGCCTTTCTGGGCTGCTCATAGCTTATAAAGAAAATGCTGTCCCACCAAGAAGGGCTTAAGAGGGAATTGAGAACAGGGGGAGCTGGAGGTGGAATCTAATACAAGTAGTTGTCCCAAAAACTTCAGGGGGGAAAACCCAACAACTCCTTGAATGAGTTGAATATGAATAAAAGCAAGAATAACTGGATGTGAAACCTATATAAGGAGAAAAGCCTACAGGAGGTTGCAGGCTGTAGAAATTCTATATAGAGAAGTGTCTGCAATGTGGTTAAAGCCTTCGGTTAGAGCAGAGAGGGGAGATCCTCCACACTTCCATAGAATTATCCAATTGAGATAAAAAACCAAAACAGTGTGGAAAGCACTTTTTAATGGAAATAAAGTACCATTTTCTTATAAGAGCTAGAGATGTTAGAGAGGTCCTTACAAAGCAGGGGTATGGGTCTAAGCCAAGAAAAGGATGGACACTTACCTTTCATGTCCATGCTTGTCTTAGAAGAGAGTGACTCTTTCTGAGCTGTCTACAATCTTAAACAGCCATAGAGAAGCAGGAGAAGAGACCAGGGGAGCCCAGTAATAATAAATTGAAACTAAGCATGGGGAGCAGCTGAGATTAAGATAATATAAAGTTGGACTGGATTAGAATAGCTAATATGAATGTGCCTCTTACTGCTTGCTAAAATAAGAGTGAAAACTCCTTCTGATGCTGTGCATCAGAAACAAGCTTTAATTTCACAGCTTCATTAACCAAACATCATTCTTTCAGGTATTTTTATTTTAATTTTTATGTGTCTCTTATTTAAATGTAAGGTATAAAAGACAAAAGGTTTTGCATTAAATCACGGTTTATTCATTCCAGTGAAGATGTTGCATTATGTAAATGGTACCTTTTGAAGTTGGAAGAGAAATTACCACGAGGCCCTTCTGGGATCCATTCTGATTTCCTAGGTATTTACTCTATTTCTATACATGACTGATGGAATTGCACTGAAATAAGGGTTTCTTTGTTGCTGTCAATGCGAAAGGGAGAAAAACGGCAACTAACAAAAGAGCAATGCAACAAAAGGCTCTAAATCAGGCACTTCAAAGAGTATGGGCTGGATTCAGATGACTTATTTCAGCACTGCAAAGGTACACAGGCCAACAGGGTGACTCAAAGAACTTAAGCTAGAAAATTATGTTTCCCCAACGGTCAGTAGAAAAAAACAGGTGCCTCTGAAGAGCAATTCTAAACATTTAACTGAGGTGGCTTTGGCTCCAAACACAGGTGAAATTAAACTCGGTCATTTGATAGGGAGTCAATAGAGTAGCCTGTAACTTACATTAAGTAATCAAAACACAGCCATACATCAAAACCCAGTGTATGGGCATGGAGCACCATCTATATTCTCCAATGGATGTCCCAAAAATGAAGCACAACACACTTATGAGAAAAGGTGCTAGGTCATCCTTTTGACTTGACTTCATTACCACAAGAAGCAGCTGACACAGCTGGAGGCTCAGGACTTGTCTGCACTGCAGAACTGTATACCTGTGGGGATGCCACAAAAATCAGACCCAAGGGCGCTTCTTACGGATGTGCAGTGTGGGGTGTTTCAATGGTATGATCACACTCCCACAGCACTCAGCGTGGAAAAGTACATAACCCGCGACCAGTTATGGCATCCCAACATCTCCCAGATTTGAAAGAACGAGTCCAAACCAGAGCTAGGAAATAAATTTGGCAGATTGAAGAAAGTGCATGCCAAAGCTGTGGAAGTGTTTTCCCAATGGCAATAACACACCCTACAAGAGGAGCATCTATCACTGAGGGTTTCCGTGCTCCCAGTAGGACTGGCTGGCTGAACAGCCATAGCTGCTCGGCTGGGGATGCTGCCCCTTGACATGATTTTAAAAAGTGTCTCAGTCTTGCAGCGTAGACGAGACTGATCTGCTGTTACTGACTTTACTGAGTCCTTCTGACCTTCCAATGAGAAAACAAATGCGACACAGTCCCAGAAAACCACAATTGAGCACTCTCAGGGGGCTGCTGTTTCGATCTGTACCAGTGCTCCAGTACAATAGCCATGAAGAGACCTTTGTCTTCAGAAGCAAACTAGGAAGGCTTTTACCCCACTGTTTCCTTTCCATCCTCCCAGGAACAAGCATGAGACTGACATGGACGAGGAAACACACAGTGGCCCTGCCAGGGACAGAATAAGAGAGTGTGAAATCCTAGTTCAAATACTGCTATTTTCGACTGATTACGTGACAAACACAAAAGAGAATCTGAGCACCACACACAATAAACCTACAAAACTTGGCAGGTTTCTTTGACACGTCTGGGAAGCAGCCTGCTGCCATAGTGATTTTACTCCTCCCTCAAACTGACACCACCAGGGCTGAGAAGGAAGAAAGATTCAGAAATACAAACAGAGATCAGGGACCATTTGCAAGGGGATTTAACAAAAACCTTCTCTTTAGGCAGAACAAATATGATTGTTTTCACTGGAAAAAGAGAAAAAGATCAAAGTCCAGAAAAAACTTTCTACTTCTTTTTAAAACAGCAGTGGGAATACCAAATGTAGAATTGCTCTGTATTCACTTCTGAAAGTCTATTTATAAGGATTGTTGCGGTGTGACTAGCATTTTCTTTCTCCTAAAATGATCCCTACTGCTGCTACCTCAGGAACAGCTGGAGGAGTGAAAGAAGTGGGACAATGTCAGGTGCCTGCTAGACTTTAACCCCAAACCTCATGTAAACCTTTTTGACTCATCTCCACAAAGATGATAGTAAAGTGCTCACAGTGGACTATGCTAGCACTAGTGGAGATGCATTGGTGCTGACAGTGAAGGAAAAAGAACATCTTGCAGCAGGAAGGCAAGGCAGCCATGTTTTAGACCCCCCTTTTTAGTGTGAATCAAAGGGTGATGGGCAAGATAGGGAGATCAGAAGAGGACTGAGAGTAGTCAGATCCAGAAATCTGTTCATTTTTGTTTTCATGTCATTCTTTTTTGATTAATAATCTTTCAATGCAGTTAAAATTATGCTTTGGATCAAGATACAGTTCAGCAGGTTTGAAAAGCACTATTTTTATGTCATTATCATGAAGAACCACCACCAATAAGGACTTCTACATATGTAACATTTCATTTGCACTTTAAAAAACCCTCTTAATTGGAGGCATTTGATTTTCTATAGTACCTCATGATAGTTATTCTGATGTCAACACTTTAAAGGGGAAGGTCAAAAGTCAGAAGCCAATCACATGTTATCAAGAATGTCCTCTAGAGACTTCATCTGCTAAGTCTTACCCTAATCCTTCCAAGGTATTCCTTAATGCTAACAAATCTGCAGCGAACCCTAAGCAGGAAACTCCTGTGCAGAACGAAATGCCTACTCAAGTAGCTATTTATTGCAGAAAAGGCAGAATTAAAAAAAAAAAAGGTAAAGGTTTTGCTTCTTTCATACAATGAGATTTTATCCTCGCTTTCTGTAATTTTTATGAGCATCATTCAACTTTGGATTTCAAATTTTTCTTTTAGTCAGCTTCCAAATTGTACTTTCCCAATACAAAACAAAATAACATTTAGCCTGTGACCTTCAGTCACAGGAGGAATGGAATACATACCATAATATCAATGTTGCACAGCAAGATTGAAGCACACTGACTACATCATGTGTGCGGCTCTCAAGGAAGCTCCCACACACAGAACAAAGCAAGGAACAAATACTTTTATTCCCCTGCTTTTTTTACTCTGGAACACCAAACTTCAAATAAATCCTTGAAAAAATGCAAACATATAGAGCATAATCAGACACAATATTTTAACTTGTTCTCAATTCCCAGAGCAATGCAAAAGAACTTGAAAGGTCTAAAGGCCATCAAGATTTGCTCAAATCTAGCTGTGTTTACTCACTTTAATAAACCAGGTCCATGGGATTATTCAGTTAAGTAAGACTACAGAAGAAAATTATATACCAGAAGGGGAAAAAAAGGAGAGAAAGACAGAGAAAGAGAGGATTTCATTGTGGGTTATCATGGTAAGAAAATATCTCTATTTAAAAGGCAACCATAAACAAAATATAGAAGTAGGATAAAAAAAAAAAAATTGCCTTTAGTCTAATTAAAGCAAGGCTCATACCTGTGCTTTAGTTAGATTCCTTCTCTTACTACCCTTGCAGACAGGTAGCATATTTTTCAGTTTAATAGACAAGGAAAGTCAACATTGACTGTCCGTCAATCACCACTGTAGCCAGATAAGTGTCCCAAGACATGGCAGAATTACAAAAGGATGGGCTGTTTTCTTCCCGCTCTTATTGCACTGTTGAAATATCACAGTGAGCCCCAAATACTGAAGAGCGTAACAGTTCTTTTTTCCTTGTCTTCTGATTTTTTATATACATTTTCAATTAGGCAAAGAGGGCTAATACAAATCAAATTAAATTATGACTATTAAACTGTGTCTCTTGGGGAAGATGTTCAGCACGTTTAGCAGGGAATTAGGCAAACTTCTCCTATAGCATTAATGAAAGTTTTGCTCCCAGTTCTTCTGCATTACAGTTACGACAGCCCCTGCCCCAGCCAACCCCTACAACTTCCAGCATCTCATTATGCGAGTTTTGACTAGGGCTGTTAAGCACTGTGAAACATGCACATTGCTCATTTATAACTGTGGACATGGGCAGAAGCCCAGGGAGATTCCAGAAAGATGTTTTATTGTGAAAAGAAGGAAGCAGAAGGTGTACAAGAGCTGTTATTGAAGATAATCTCGTTTTCTTTGCTGTATGAAAGAACATTTTGCAGTGTTAAAGAGGATATCTTCCTTTGCAAAACTTCACCATTGCCAGATGGGCAGGACAGCCCAGAACAAAGCACAGATATACAAATAGCATGGGTCCTCTCTCCGAGAGGGTCCGCTCTGGCAGACCAGACATCACGGTGCTGCTACCCAGGGTACTCCCCTCCCTCCACACCTCCTCCGGGCTGAAGGAGGGCAGAGCGTGAAATTACCCCCCAGCAACGCTGGTGGTGATACTGATTAGCTCAGGGACATTAAAGCCCTCCATCCGAGCCAAGGGCTCACCACAGCATCCCCGCATCACACCAGTGTTACTGGAAGGAGCCTTTTTTTTTGATATCGTGATCAAGCAAAAGCATTTATGAAAATATGCATGGTTTTCAAACACTACATTGAATTTATTTGCATTTCTGACAACTTTTTATTACTACATGCTATCTAAAGTTAGTTTACCTTTTAGAATTTAATAAGAGGAATAGCAGAAGTATTTTAGAAAAAAGAATTTTTTTATACCTATGGAATTGAAAATTACTCATAGAAAGGACATTTTCTGTTATAGAATTTCCGAGTAAGAATACATTTTCTGCTATTTTTTGCACCTATGAAAAAGGGTATTAAAAATAAATTTTTTTTTCACATCTGTAACATTTCCCTGAAAGAAAATAGACCTCCTCTTTTTTTTTTTAATTTTATTTAAGCTTGTATACTGCATAAATAAATAAATAACAGTTCAGAAACACATCCCTATAAGCAGGCAAGAACTAAAGTGATAGCTTGGTGTAACTTAACTTCACATGCAATGCAGAAATCATTTATGTGAGTAAAGAGAATTGAACCTCAGAAGGAATAAAAAATTGTAAAACTGAACCTGAAGACAGAACTTGAGGTATTCAACTGTCTGCTTTGCTTGAAACTAAAAGCAAACAAATGAACATAACACATAGCGGCTTTTCCTGGTACCTCTTCATAAAGAACACTTTCCCTCCAAAACCAGCAAGAAACAGAAACGAGCTGGCAAAAAGATGAAATCCCTTTACACACAGTGTTTACGGTGAAAACACAGGCAATAAAGAGAATGTCAACTGCAGCAGCTCCAACCTTGTTTGTCACTAGATTAACTAGAGAGCCAAGAAGGACAATGACTCAACCATTCGTGCCTATTAGGCTTGCTGTGAGAGGCTCCATTCACTCACCAGCTGGCATGGTGGAAAGCTATCTAAAGATGTGAACAAGCGCAAGGGGTAGAGGCAGTCTGGCCCCGCTGCAATCTGAAACCAAAGCTGCAATTAATTATATATGGAATGCGGCCAGGCACTCCTAGCATTGTAATCAAATGGGACCACACAGAAAAAAGAAAATCCTTTATCACATAACATGCACTACAGAAAGACAATTGGGGTTCTTGCAATAGAAGAGATTTATTTTTTTAAATTCTTTACAGTGCTATTCCTGTTGACAGGCTATATGAGTTTATAGCTTGAAACTTCAAGTTGTTGCTTCTGTTTTATTTCCAATAAAAGACTTATATGCCTTTCTATCCTTCTATCACCAAAATCAGCCACTTCATAAGTTTTTTTTTCCTTTCATATATGCTTTTTGTCCTCAAACTTATAGCGATAATTGTACACTATTCCAGTGCTTGTACCCTAGAGATATTTAAATCTTCTGGATCATCACTCAAACTGCTTGCAAATGACAAGTCTAACCTGGGAAGTTCCCGGTAGTCTCAACCACATTGGCACAGTCCACAGAATTCAAGATGCTGTAGCATGTTTCAGATGAGATCAGCCTCAAATAATTTCTCCTTAGCGTAATTCTCCAAGACTTTGCTCAAGAGTTTTTCCTTTGGTGAAGATAATGTAAAAAGTGTGCTTCAAAACAAAACAATGACAGAAGTGGCTATGGCCAGCCTGAATGATGGAATCCATCAGCATCAGCCACATCAAAACAGAAGCAGCATTCTCAAAATTAATCTAACATGTGTAGTGCTAAACTTGTATCTTCCCATCACAATCATCATTAAACACTATTACAGTACTATTTTGAGTCTTAAACAAAATTAGGACCCCGGGATGTACTACCTGGCATACATACTAATAGTAAGATACTGTAGCTGAAGAAATTTGCAATCTAAATTAGAAAAAAACAACTCAAAACAGAAACAAATAAAAAAAAAACCAACTACATTATCAATTTATTTTGCTAAAAAGGTGGACATACAGGCAATTTGTGTCAGGGCCAGGAAGCAAAGAAAGATGATCTTAAGCAGGGATTTAACCCCATGTGCATCCTTCTTTATCTTCACCCCTCTTTGCTCATTATTTCTTTCATTTGTTTATTTTCTTGATTAATATTGGAAGACTCATTCCAATATATTTATTTAGCCATCTAATTCCTATTCAGAGTGTAATGCTCTAAAATCAATGGGAAGCTGGTTGCTTAAATAGAAGCAAAGTAGTCTTCAGTCTTTGCAGAATAGGGTACACGTTATCCAAGGAGAGGATATTACTTCAAGAATATTTTTTACAGTGCCAGTATGGCTTGGATTTCAAGGTACTAAAATATTGAGCAACAATTAAACAATTTTTATAATCAATAAAAAGTTGTGAAGACAAGGTGAGGTGTGTTACCAGCAAAGGTTGTGAGGATACACAGCTGCCTTATTACAAATTACATACAACCAACCTGAGAACCCTTAAAAAACGGTAACACTACAACTGCCATTACTTATTATGAAGGTATGGTGTGCATTCACTATGCAAAAAAATTGTATGCTTCAATGCCATACTGGAAAGCACCAAAGGCTGAACCAGACCCAATTCAGTGCTTGAAGTATAGCTCTTCTTTTACTGCTTAGCATGCTTCTTGTTGGCAGATGTTATTTTCATGAACTGTCGCTATGTATTTTGACTCAGAGGAGAAAGGGGCTGATTCAATGTGCATTCATGGATTCATACACTGCTGAAATATGCAGAGGTCCAAATCTCCACATAATACAGCGCATAATAGAGCACCAGTTAGCATCTCTCAGGAACACTGGGCTTATTAGCAGGAAAATACATTATCTCTGAGGATGTTTGGGGGAGGGGGGGTTGGGTGGTGTGGGTTTTTTTATTTATGACTTTTGCTTTATTTATCTCTGACCATTCAAGGTCTCCATAAGGCCACAACATGTCAAAAAATCAACTTGAAAAGGAGGAAGGGAAGTTGCAATAACCACGTCTGGCAGCACCAGCACCCATCCAAATGCAAGAGGAGCTTGGCAGAGGACCCTGCCAATGTGGTAGTACAAATAGGTACGCCCAAGTTCCTCTCTCCTGTGGGTAGCCTCTGTGCAGATAGGTGGAAATATGACAAGCAGCAGAAGAAAGGCACCCCTTGGGAGCAGAGGGCCCCAAGCTGCAGCCAGAGCACAGCTGGCTCAGTGCTCAGACAAAAACCCGCACAAAGAGGGGGAAGGAGAGAGACAAAAGGAGCCTTTTGGCAGCAGCCTGAAGTTACACCATCTCTGCTCTACTAAAAATTTGAACTCCTTAGCATTAGAGAAATATAAACACCTCCACAGCATGACTGGGCAGCAAAAACAGGTGCCTCCCATCACATGGGGGAAGAGACTCATCCCCCAAGCGTGGCTGAGTGCACTAAAAGGAGCCCCAGTAAATAGATCTTTTGTTTGGCTGGGTTTTAACCTGACGCTGGGTATTACTGGGGCAGCCCAGGTTCCCCCAAGTGTGCAAAATTCCTCCATTAAAGGTAAGAAAGTATTATCATCCTTCACAGATGTAAACAGGCTAAGGACTATATTTTCAATATGATTTCAAAAAAGTAAATAAGCACCAAGTGGGATTTTCAAATGCCTGTAGGTACTTAAGACTATTGATGATTATGCCAACAGGGGAAGCAAGGAGAGAAAATAACACTATAAATCCTGGATAACTAATAATTTGAATTGGTTGTGGTGGATTTGAAGCACATGGAAGAAACGGATCTGCCAGTTGACCATCGTAATCCTCTCCTCAGGGAAGCAGAAGCAACATTTTGACCACACAAGTATCTATCTATACATATAAACACACACACACACCCTTTCAGTCCTATTAAATTGGACAACCTACAATATAAGATGAAAAACACTTTGACACCAGTTGTCCAGTGATTTTGGGGGATGGAGGAGGAACAAAAAGCCCAAACAAATAAAAAAAACCCACATACAACACAAACATTTCATTCCCAAAAAATTGAAAAATTGTCATATTTAGCTGGACTGACCATCTGAGCTTAGAAAGCAGAAACTCCCATGTACTGCTTTAGGATTTAAACTCCCATTAAAGTCAATCAGATGTGGATATCATGGGCAAGTGTAGCCCAATCCTATCTCTTGCTTTAAGTGAAGAAGCTAGGAAACCCGCAAGCAGCTCAACACAATACCAATGTGGGGTTTGTCTGCTTTTTACCACCCGAATTTACATCAGTAACCAAACTGAAAACAAAGTGTGACTGTGCATGGCAAGTCTGATAGAGATGAGGGGTGAGGGGAAGGAAGGGAGGTAAGACACTGGAACCAAACACCAAATCTTGGACAGCTTTCAGCCACTTGAAGACATTACAGTTTGGCTGCAAAAGTCCCATTTATATTGGATTCCAATTTCTAGAATGCAAAATTAACTATTGTACAAAATGATCCTGTTCTTCATGCTGGATGTGAAGCTGAACCCAAAGCACTGCAGTCTAGGGCCATTTACACACTGCTGAGAGACCTGGTCTGCAACTGAAGGCCTCCCCAGGCAATTCTGTAACATTTTTCATTGCTTTTAATTTACAGTTATTTAATCATTTTCATTACCCAAAGAAAAAGAATATACAAAATCTGTGAAGACTGAGGAAAAAAAAAAAATAGGCTGTTCTACTTTGATAATACACTTTAAAGTATTCTGTCAGCCCTAATGTTGACAGTAATCCTTCCTCTAGTTTTCATAAAAATGGCTTTCTTTGTAATCAGAGCAAGGAAAGTCTGTTAGCACTTCACAGCAACCCCGTTCACACAGGATTTGCTTTTCTTGTGCCCCACAGAAGTTACTTCGGGAGCACAGAGAGTTGCGAAAACCTCGGGATGCAAAGTGCCTGGCTCCCATGGAGGGGGACTGTCCTTCCACCCGGGCAGCAGCTTCCCATCTGCACGCTGCTTCACCAGTGACTTATTGGCATTTACGAGGCCCGTACAACCAACCCTGAATAACGTGTTTATAATATCTAAAGAAGAAGAAAAGAAGTGCTAATGAGAAATCAGCTCATTGTCATCTCATTTTTTCCACATATTCAGTTATTTGTCATTTGCTTATGTCTTCTGACAACATTCATGCCAGCTGCTAGCTGAATGGGAGCTTTCCAGCGATGCCTAAATAGGCTGTTTGTCTTTGTTAGTGCTTTGTACAAATTCATTCAGTAAGGACTTGCAGACTGTCATTAAGCAGGTCCAGTCTTTCAAGTTCTGCTGTCACAGCCCAAGATGTTTGCTTTAGCAGACTTTCTTCTGCTTTTGTTACTTTGTCATTGGAGAACTGGTTTCTATTACCCTGAGTTGTTTTCTTTTTTTGTTGCATCCCATCACTGCGGTTTCCAAGCATACTTTCACATTGCACTACAGGGGGAGAGGGGAAAATATATACACACCACGTCTTCAGGGTAACAGATTCCATTGTATTGTACTTATTTGCATAAAACAATTTAATAACGAGTCAATATCAACTAGATATTGAACACCAAGTAAGAGAGAGACCTAGCCTGACCTCTGATTTTTCTGCATTGAGAGACTGATGAGATGACACTATAGTAAGTGGATAAAAATGGCACATAACCTCCACAGCCGAAGTTGAATGAAAATTATTTTTAAAGTGGGGGCAAGATTATTGTTGTATTTCAAAACAAACATCCTTGTCCTCCAGCATGCTTGGGAAAGGGCATGCAAAGCTGGAGTTAGGCTTTAGATGCAAACCACCGATATTCAAGAGAAGCAGCACCTGTTATCTCTATGGTTCTAATAATTCAAAGGAAAGCTTTTTTTTAAAAAAAAAAAAAAAGTTCTCAGCAGCAATAGCAGATCCTTCTTCTACTTTTTCTCCTTCTAAGATCTGATCCCTTACTCCTACCTATAAACATGGTCCTCTGGCATCAAGCTTTTGCCTACAATTTACCACCTTCTTAGACTATTCACCACAGGGAATATATGCTAACCATAGGATATATGCTATGCATTTCCTTTTCAGGTGTTGCTCTTCAAAAGAGTCCGTCTTCACCACAGTTCCAAAGCATTACCAAGAGAAAACAGTCCTTCAGGACATGGCCACAATCTGCTATTGTGCTATACACCTACATGAGGCACCAGGGGTTTAAAAGGGAACCATACAAAAGGTGCTGAAAGACTATTGACAGCAATATTTAAAAAAAAAAGAAAAAAAAGTAACAAACCGTGCTACCCCTAATTTAAAAATGTAGGACTAGGTCATTGAGCCCTATCTCTCATTGTCAGAGATAAACACACCATATAGATAGAGCAACTGTTATCTTAAAATGTTAGGGTTATCCACTGTATTCCAACATATCAGGTCTTTCCAGTGAAAGGAAATTGGTTATTCGCCGGAGAAATGCAAAGCCTGAAAAGTTCTGACTGGGATTCATTTCATTCAGCAATTTGGGTAGGTTTTGTCAACTTAGGTAATGAAAAGTGTCTACATATATACACCATATTTGCAAAAGCATGCATCTGGTCTTGGACTGTAAAATGGATGCACCAGTTCTACCACATAACCTGAAGAATGAAAAACCTCTGTAGAAAAGATTCCAGGTACTACCTACAAAAAAAAATCACAGCCCACAAAACACTTGACAATCAATTTAGTTCCTTTGGGCCACAAACACCACATTACTGAAACAGTAGACTCTTTTTCCTGTAGTCTTTGATGTTATAAACACTTTTTTTCTCACCAGGAAGTAAAGAACAATCCATTAATTTTTATCTTATTTTGTTAAAGTTAGGAAAAGAAGATTCTCAAAGCAGAAGAGCATAAAGGCCCTTCATGCTTTCCAATTGTCTTTTCATACTGTCTAGGCAGTCTTATAGCTTGACATTCCATGTTAAGTAGTAGAATATCAATGAAACAGAAAAATACTTCTTTTATTTATTCTTTTTCAATATCCTCATTTAACAGGACAAACAATGGTAGGGCACATTTCCAGTATTTTTAGAGCAATATTGTCTTCCTTAAAGACGACCAGAAGGAAAATGGTTTTCTGGCTCTTAAAGAATACCAGGTACATTCAGTACTTATTCTTTATCTCTTGGACTGATTTTTTTCCCCTTTTACCACAAAACATATAATTTTGTAAGCAAGGAAACAGTTCCTAAATTGTAAATAATATATCTACTCTCCCACTATTTTTCTCCATAGATTTAAGTCCTCAGAAGAATTTCAATAAGGATGCTCCAAGGACTGACTCTTGGTTGTTGGAATACATTGTTAGTTCATTCTAATTTTTACCAGTTACTTCTAGAAATAATTAACAATTATACAGTTCTCTGATCTCTGTTGGCTAAAGAATAGCTTCTAAACATAGAAACAAAACCCACACCTGAATTTGAGACATGAAGTTTACTGTTCCGACCACAGTGAAAGGGATACTAATAGACACAAGCTAACACCCAGTATGTCTTCCTGTCCTAAAAAGGATAAAGCACATGAGGCCTGGCAGGCACCTAATTCTTTAATTTAAAAAAAGACTGTGGGACTGGGCAGCAGGAAACAAGGAGGGGAATGGAGAATTTGAAAAATTGTAATGGTCTTGAAATATATTAGTTACTGCAATCTGTTTGCTATTTCTGGTGCAAATAGAGAAAGGAGGGACTAACATCACAGAAAAAAAAAAAAAANAAGTCAATAGTCTCTATTCTCCCAGGCCATGCCCAGAGCAGGAAAAACAGAAAATCAGCAGTCCAAATTATTTAAAACAAAACAAAACAAGCAAAAAAAACCAACCCAAAACTGTTACATATATTTACATGAATGTGTTGCAATTTGTTTTAGCAGAAGAAGAAAGATAAAAAATCAGCAACTTTATTACTAATTTAATAATTTCCAATTATTTTACTTTATTTTTCAGAGGTCCTACTTTCAGAAGAGCAGAACAGCTGGCCTCATGCCCCAGTGATGATGGCAAAAAAACCCCACAGAAAACCCACTCAAAAATACTGAGGTAATTATTTCAGGAAGAGAATATTCATTTACAAGAACATTACAAGGTTTTTAGTGCTGAAGCCAAAGACATCAGTTAAACTCTTATAAGAAGACTTCCAGAGCCTAAGCTGACATGAATAAGCAATTTATCAAACTCTCAAGTCACAGAAGCAAAATGCTCTCTACAATGTGCATAAGGACTCTTTTAAAAATCAATTTGGTTCCTAATAAGGTTAAAATTCTCAAAATATTTTAAGATAGATAGGTGAACTGGNATCTACCTGCTGGTATAGTACGGCTTTAGAATAGTTTGCCCAGGAAGGATGTGGAATTTGTATCCTCCAAGGTTTCAAAGAACACAAACCATAACCACGCTTCTGCAAAGACTTAAACAGAACTATAACTTTCATAGGTGGTTACTTTCTTTGAAGTCAATGAGAATATTTGCACGTGAAACTTTAAGTATCCCGTCCTGGTTCCGGCTCNCCAACCCAAAACTGTTACATATATTTACATGAATGTGTTGCAATTTGTTTTAGCAGAAGAAGAAAGATAAAAAATCAGCAACTTTATTACTAATTTAATAATTTCCAATTATTTTACTTTATTTTTCAGAGGTCCTACTTTCAGAAGAGCAGAACAGCTGGCCTCATGCCCCAGTGATGATGGCAAAAAAACCCCACAGAAAACCCACTCAAAAATACTGAGGTAATTATTTCAGGAAGAGAATATTCATTTACAAGAACATTACAAGGTTTTTAGTGCTGAAGCCAAAGACATCAGTTAAACTCTTATAAGAAGACTTCCAGAGCCTAAGCTGACATGAATAAGCAATTTATCAAACTCTCAAGTCACAGAAGCAAAATGCTCTCTACAATGTGCATAAGGACTCTTTTAAAAATCAATTTGGTTCCTAATAAGGTTAAAATTCTCAAAATATTTTAAGATAGATAGGTGAACTGGGAGAACAAGAGGAAAAAACCCACCCCCAATTACTTCAGTCAATAGATCTGGCCAAAATTGTGTCATCAAAAAAAATGCCTGGAAGTCCCAGCAGAAAAGAGGATGTCAGAAGAAAAGGGTCAACATTCAGGATCGGGGAAAACCTAGTATCAGAAGATGTAGTGATAGCAGGCTTAGTAACCTCAAAGTTTAGGTGCTTGCTTTTTCTCCCCCTGCAGTTCTGTAATTGTACAGGCTTCTCCATGAGGAGATAAAGAGTAAATGTGTCTAGAAAAAGTAGAATGGGTTATTTTTCCCCCTTCTCTTTATCTATGCATCATATGATCATTTGCATCCAGACAACGATGTTCTGGATCATCCTGTCACAATATTTCAAACAATACCAAGGCTATATTTATGTGAACACTTTGAAAAATAAGCTTTGTTGACTTTCACTGCTCAGCTGGAAGATGACCAGGAGCACATTGCACTGACTAAAACTTCCAAGAACTCATCAACCCTATAATTAAAAGGAAAGTGAAAAAATACAATTGCTACTGCTCCTAACTTCTTATGCTATTTATTGGGTTGCATTGTGCAATGCCTAGAAAGTTTGATAAGGGCAGTATACAAAACTATCAGCTCATCCTTAGTTACTTTGCTTCATGTTATGAGTTATCATCCTGCTGAGATAACACTACATATTGTCCAAGTAAGCCTATATTTATTATACAACCACAAGTAAATGCTTCAGCACAAGTAAAGTATTATGTTGTACATGAATGAATCTGAATATCCCTTTCCAAACAGTATTTCCTACAACAACTGTTTTTCATGGGTTTTTCCCCCTACCCCTTATGCGAATGCCATTTTGCCTAATGTAATGCCAAGTCATTCTAGTTGCAAGCAACAGCTGCACTCACAGAACCATCCTCTAAGCGAAAACAGCTTTATAAATGCCGCAATGCTGCTTTCTCATTGCTACCTGTGGTAGAATGATTATGAAAGACTGTGGGTGAAACTCCACTTTCTGCAGAAATAAGAGCTCCAAATCCCTGACAGTGTTTAGCATGACACTGTCTGATGTTACCCATCTGAAGCCTGCATCTTCCACACTACAGTATGCTGTGCTACCAACTGTGAGCCTTCAGACAAGGTTTCTGCAGCCATACATTAGCATAGTTGTCAGGTGCTGTTATCTAATGTCCAAGACCTAATAACACATCTAACTTAACATGAAGAATAACTTCATCAACCAGTTGTGATTGCCAGCAGAGATACATGTTGGGAAGCAGGGTAATGCAGAGGAGTCTCCAGGGGAGCAGACACTATGGACCCTTTCCTAACACAACGAGTGCAGTCAATACCTTGAGCACTTTACTGGGTGGTATCTCCACATCAGAAAGTTGGGAGCAGTTTCATAGCTCTCCTGTGATCTGTTGCTCCACACCAGCATGCCTATTGAGCAATTACTCCATGTAAGAACCTTCATCTGCCCTTTCCTTCAGTGTGCAGGTCATTTTCTTGCAGGCAGGCAGGATTATTTAGCTATTATGTGTGGCAAGATGACTGAAAGTCTAGGAGACCTACTTTTAGCAGGTCAGCCCCAGTGTTGCAGGGGGTGCCCATAGGGATTCACATGCAAATAGCTTTAGAAATGACTGATGGGGATAAAGGGGGGGGAGGGAGGAATTGCTGTTGACATGGCAAGGTCCCACATATCCATAAGAATAAAGACAGCATAAGAATTACACACATTTAGACCTCAGCATTATTCATACTCATCACCTCTCACAATTGTAGGAAAGCAAACCACAATCAGTGATTCAGCAACGCTGGCCCTCTACGCACAGGCTCTCCTGCTGAATGCAAATGCAACAAACAATGAGTAATTTCAGTTCAGCTTTGTGCTTATTCTCCTTGGGAGAGAAACTGGCTGTTCCACTCACACAGCATAAATGAAATATTTTCTTCAGTTCAACACTTAGGAGTGTAATCAAAATTCTTAAATTATTCTGCTCTCGCTACAGCTGCTGTTCACAGCCACAGTGACACAGGCATGAACAAGCAAGAGATGCTGTTTTGAAGAGACAGCCACTTAAAGAATATCATTTCAGTCAATTTTCTTTACTTACAACAGACATCCCTTGGGATCTGTTGAGGTGTATCACTAACAAATGTTAAAACTTTATGATAAACCTTGACCACAGATACGGTGAGGGGTTTCCTGACCTTTTGGCTGATTTAATAAATACCTGTGGTGGGAAAAAGCAAATATGTTTGCTGCCAAATGCCCATAAGGAGCACAGGACATTGGATCGGAACAGGGTGCAAAGGAGCTGAACAAAAGGCAAGGACTGGTGGAAGATCCTAAACCAGAAATAACGTTTACACTTTTTTCCACAGCAGTATTTGATTAAACAATCCACATAGGTAACACGATATTATCAATCATCTGAAGTCTTTAGAAAGAGACAACTAGTGTTAAGGAAACATTCCTGCCCTATCTCAGCCAGGAGAACCGAGATGGCTGTAGGAAACACAGGGTGACATTTTCTAGATGATCATAATGGTCTGACTGGTGTTCACACATCTGGAACCCTCCTACATCCCATAGGAAAGTCTCCTGTACTTTTGTTTGTTTACCTTTACGCAGGAGTCAAAAAGCTGTTAAGGAATTTAGTTTCCTTTCAGCATTTTGCAGCCTCTCCCTCTGCCTTCTTGATTGAGCAGCTGTTCACGTTACACCAGAGGGACACTACAGTAAAATTCAACTTTGGGAGGGGTGCAGGAAAACCAAGTGAAAAGTATGCAAGAGGGCTCTGGAAAGGACAGAGTGAATTTAAATAGCATTTGGCTATCCAGAATGGAAGCAGTAAATATATTATAATTACACTCTGTGTATCTCCAGTTTACAGCTCTAAAAAAATTTAATCAAAACTCTGTCTGATCTGTTAGACCCCGTTTCTACCACAACAAAATTTCACATAGAAAATTTAGAAGACAACAAAACAGAAGTGGTGGAAAAAAAAACAACTGCCATATTTGATTAGGAAAAAAAAAAATAATGCTAGAGGCAGATATAATATCAGTTTTCAAACTAAAAGAAGACAGCAAACAATTATTTTTCATGGCCGCTAGGAACAGGAAAACAAGAACTTTAGCTTAATTTGCAATAACTAACACTCAGCTTAAATACTGGAGGAAATTCTGCAGGCACTGAGAAAGAGATTAAACACAAAGTTAGACTAACTAGGGAGACTGGAAAATCATCCCTGAAGGTTTTCAAGAGCAGGCACTAGCAGAACATGTGTTAGGGGGTGCTGAGTACACTTGACCTCACATCAGCACACAGGCACAGATTAACCGGCCCTGGGATTCCTCCCAGCCCACAGCTCCAGACTTTATATAAGGACAGAGAATAGAAACTGCCTTATTGGAAGAACAAAGCAAGTTTCTGTTCTTCCTTTTTCTTCAAAGGAACACAACATGCCTGTCTCTGCAATCAAGATATCTTTTAAAGCAGTCACCAAACTATGAACATTTCCAACATTGCTGCTGAAGAAGGGAATGGAAATTTCTTCTATGATTTGAAGTCATGTTCTCTACCAGACAGTCCTACTCATTAGTCAAAAAAAGAGCCTCAGTGCACACACGCACTGTAAACTTCAATTCTTTTTCACAAACATTGCAGAGAAACCTTGGGAAGGCATCAAGTAGTTTGTCTTAAGTAAGTTCTAAAAATCAGTGAATTTCAGACTTGCTACATTGTATAGTAGAGTTGGCCCACGAGAAACTGCAGCTGTCCCAGGACTGGAGCTTGTTCTCCAAGGAGATAAAGAGCTAAAGGGGGGGGCGGGGACGGACACACACACACACAAAGAAAATTAATAAAGTCATCTTAGCTTTCTTTCATGAATTAATTAATTCATTAATCACATACCTACAGTCTATTAAAAAAAAAAATAATAATAAAAAAATTCTCCTGCAAAAAGCAAGAAAAGAGAAACAGAAATAGTTTATATTACCCTGACCAACTGTATTTGGGAAGGAAGTGTTCAGGCCCATAGTGAAGATAAACAGGCTTTATAATGAGGTCATTATTTGTAAGCAGAAAAAGGTATCAAAGTCAGTCCCTTTCTCTCTCTTTTACACACTTCATTTTGAAGTTACACACACCCTTCAGCCTACATAGAGAAGCATCCCATGGACCTCTGTAACCACTTGCATAGCATTTCCAATCACTACTCCATTCCCTAAATGCATTTTTGATCTCACCCAAACCAGACCTTTCAAGTTATCCTCCCAAACAGGACTGAAGATCAAACACGCCTAAAGTTATTCAGCAAAACTTTTACATTCCTTGTTGTTTATGTCAGGATCACCAAGAACGTTTGCTTTCCCTTTTTCCGTTGTTGTTGCGAGCGGAGTTCCCAGCGCTTTGCTGCATAACAAGTCAAGTGTTGCTTGTTGGTTTCCTGCCTTTTCCTGCCGTTGTCCTTCTGCCTTGACCTCCCGCCCCGCCATTCACAGCTGATGTGCATTTCTTTTGTAATTTCAGCTCCAGGCCACCTCCTTTGCCCATGTTAGAAGTCAGCCCTTCCAAAAAGAACTCTCACCTTCCATATTCTACTACAGCTTCAATCCAACCCCACACCTTTCCCACCACCAGCACAAAGCATGCCAAACCTATTCAAGTCCAAAAATCACAACAATCCACTTGTGCCTACACTTTTATATTAAATACACACTTCAGGTATATTACATATGCAAACTTTTATAATTTAACTTGTTTTCCTTGGTTTGTAGTCATTTAAGAAGTCCTAGAGCAGTATTTTTTAGGATCCTCTCTGCAATGAGAGTTTAAAAAAAAAGAAAACAAAAAAAAAAACCAAAAAAACCCACCCACCCCCAAGATTCCTAACTTCCAATCTTTATGTTTTAAGAAATTTATTAACAGTGGAGATTTTTTCATAGCTAGGTTAAATCACCTAAATTTACTATAACAGTAAAACTTTTTTTTTTTTAAATAGGTTTATATGGTAAAACAGCTTCTGTGCCAAAATAGGCTTCTACACTGATGTAAACATGGTCCTGCTAGGCAGAAGATACTCTGTGATTTGTTTTCAGTTCGGTGAGCACCAGGGAAGTCATTACACTGACAGGGACAGCTCTACTCTGACCCAAATGGCATCAGCTGTTCTAGCCTTAAAGTTGGGAGGTCAACGACCTGGTAGGAAGAGTGCTAAAACAACTGTCCCAAATAATTAATTGATCAAGAAATTTACAGCAGGGGAATGAAAAATGTTGAATATACACTCAAAATATCCAGTTGCCGTGTGAGGGAGGACATGCAATCAAGAGCCTCCTTTCACAAAGGCAAGTTTTAGGATGAAGCATTTCTAACTCTCACAAGTATCCTCAAAAACTTTGTAGCTCAATAATAAAGAGGGGAAAAAAAATTAAAAGTTATCCAGCAGAAATAGAGAAAGAATTATTTTATTTCTGCACACCTCTCTCTAGCCCATCTCTGTTGTCAATATTCAGGATGTATAAGGTTTTTATTTTTAACCGTAAGCCTCAGGTGGAGAGGGATGCTTTCAGAGTGATGAGCAAACAGCATTCCATTCCTAGGGGAGCGGCCACCTCTCCTAACAGGGCTCTGGATCATTCAGGACTCAGCCCTCTAATTAATAGGGGAAAAGAGAGGTTAAAGACTATCCCTTCATCTGAGCCAGGCTAGGAGCTGGTAACTCACGATGCCTGCACTGAGCGAGGGTTTCTGTTGACAGGTATTAGCCAGGAACTCCTTGGCACGCAGGCATGACTGCGAGGAGCGTGCCTGAACTTGAACACAGGGTTGCCAGCGAGCGTGTAAAACCCAAAATTGTATACAACAGTAAGCTGGCAATTTAGGATTAATTTATTTATGTCTACACCTCTCTGGAAGCAAATAAAAGATTACCACTTCAGTGAACAGCGTTTCACTTGAAATCAGCAGACCCTCTTTATGCAAAGAGGCTTGCAAGGCTACACAGCAAAAATAAAAGAAAGAATCCGCATTCCTTTACTGTGCCAGCAATGATTACAAATAAAGACAAAAAAAACCCCAAACAACAGAATAACAGTTGGATGGTCTTCTGAGTTTGAACTGCTGCCAGTTACTACACTTTGAATTAATCAGCAGTGTTTCACCTAGCTGCTATGCAAACTACGTTCACATGTAGGTCTTATGTGAGACCTTGGCTCCATGGCCCCTCGGGCTTGACACTTCTAGCAGCTATCTAGATGCCTGAATGAGCTAGTACGGCCAAAATATTGCTCCTGATCATTTAAATGAAAGTGCCTTTTGAACAGAGCTGCCAAGGGCAAGGCTTAAACCCTGTTTCTGAAATAAAGCTCTGTTGCATTTCTGGCATGGGGTACAGCAACAAGCCATCTGCTTTGGTCCCAGCTGTGGTGCTGCCCCCAGGCTGGGTGCAGGAGGCAGCCGGCCCCCAGCACACCCTGCTGCGCTTTGTGCGGGGTTGTTTACACCCAGCACACCAGCTCTGATGATTTTGCAGCAAGTTGAGGAATGCACAGTATTTTCCTTTAAGCCCCAGCACACACATCATGGGGGAAAAAACCCACCAACCCTCTGACGCTGTATTTCAGGTTTACTGCCCAGCGTTCAAGTCAGGGAGGTGCACTGAAACAATGCAAAGCTCTCGGGTTTCCAACAGCACAATTACAAGACAAAAGTCAAGCCCTGCACTAATTATATGTTCACCTGACTCAGGAATCTGGAGCTTTAAGGACAAAACCCAAACAGCTCTTGACTCAGCGGTACAAACATCTGCCTCCTGTGCAGGGCTGCACTGCCCAGCCTGAAAGCTGGCCTTCGTTAGCACCTTGTGCTTTAATTGTTCCTGTCCCTTCACATTAAACACCAAAATGTTCACTCATGAGCCATCAGGGGAAAGCTTAACCTAAACCAATGACATAAAAAATGAAAAGGTGCACTTGTTTGGTAGGCAAATGGTGTTTGCCCAACGCCAGGCTGTTCATTTCTATAGGCTTTACAGTATCTCATTCTTAAACATGGAAAACATTATTCCTGTTAGCAGAGAATAGCATCTAGCAAGAATGATAACACCTCATGCAGGAGATAAGTAGCTCTTCTGACAGGCCAACTAACATGAAAACAATTAATAAATTAGCTGCACAATGGAGTCCCTCTGGATGCAGTGCCTGAGCACATTTGCTTTGTAATTTATTTTGCTAACACATACAGAATCACTCAACCTTCAAGACTAAGAAGTTAAGTTATTTGTTTGCAACTGACTTCTCGTTACACCTGTCTTCATTTTCTTTTCATAAAACAAAGATCCTGAGGTTTTAATTCATTAATTCTTACTCAATATCTCATGGCAGCATTCTGGAAAGCATGGACAGGTACAGAGTCCATAGACCCCATATCAATGCTTGGAATGGGAGAAAGCACAGGGCAGCTCAGATTGCACGTTTTCACAAAATCCATAACTCAGTTTCTTTGGACAAAAGGAAAAGGAAATTGATTTCTTCCATCACAATTCCTCTATACTCTTCCCTGTGTTCTTGAGCTGCAGAGCAGAAAAGGAGGGGGTGGGGAGGGGGGAATGTTCCAAGCTACTGCCCCAGCACCTTCATGAAAGGGAAACCGATATAAGGCAAATAGAGAGTAAACACAATTCAATGAAGTCTGCAAAAACTTTTCAGTTTGAACCTCAGGGATTGGTTTGTTTGCATTCATATTTTATAAACAGTTGGCAGAGTAAATTTGCCAGTGTGGATATCCAGAGTAAATTAAAAGCAAACATTGAAGATCATTCATGAGAAGCAAATGTTGATGCTTAAACCTAATATGTATAGGATTTCTTATAGTTACCTAATCCAAAACTGAAGTCACAGGCTACATGAACAGTCCTGCTGAAAAGAACAATGAAAGAAAGTGAAGCATTTTTCAGCAATATTATCTAACACTGAACACTTTTGACCAGCTAGCCATATGATTTATGTATCTGATCATAACAGCTCAGCTTTCAAATATCAAAGGTTTTCAGCTCATTCCTAGTGAGGCAGCAGCAGACCAAGGCCTTTTCTATAAAGTCAGAGAAAATACCTTTGGGAATAGATGATCTTTTTCTGGACAGCTGTGCAGGGAGCTATCTCAAAGAAGGAGCCCTGTACTTCAAGGTTTGCAGCCCAGGCTCCGTGCAGCCAGAAGGAGATCAAAACCAGTAACACTAATGGGACTCTTGGAGGCAATGGTTCCTGTTGTCTGTGGCCAGGCCACCAACGGGAGCATTTTTAAAGACCAGGTGGAAGAGGTGCGAGATAGAAGTGCAAACGAAGTGCTGCAGCACAGCCCTGCCCAGGCCCTCCAGCCAGGATTTTCAGCTGTATATCCCTTCCCACCCCCTCTCTTTCCCTGTATAAGAAAGGAATGGAAGGCTCAGGCAAGCGAGCTCTCTCCTCACTGCAGGGATCCCTACAAGCGGTCGTACGCTGTCAGGCAGCTCCAGCACAAGGCAGACAGAAAGGGGATGAGATACTGGGGCCACATCAGGAAGCTCGCACAACTGCACTGTCCAAAAAGTGCAATCTAGCGTTTCTCACCACCACCAAGTCATCAGTAGGATGTTTGCCTGACACAAAGGAAAGGCTTTCAGCAAAACCCCTCTGGAGAAGCACTATCAGCAGGGGCCACACAAAGGGAGCATGCCGACCTCCAAACTTTCAGTACTGTCACCCTGACCCTACGGTCCTACTCGGGCAAGTTAGCAAACCACAATCTTGATGTAGCTGTCAAAAAAAAAAAAGTATTACTCATTTGTAACTTTTTAAAAAATAAACAGCTTCCTATCAGTATTAAATTGAAAACAAGTTTCCATGGTGAGGGCTGTTCTGAAAAAAAAAAAAGAAAAAAAAAACCACAACAAAAAACAACCACAAATTCTTTATCAGAAGAAAACATTTTTCAGGCACACCCCAAGATGTTGCAGGAAAAACCCTACTTAACTCCACAAATATTGCAAGAAGCCCAACTCAAAAATAGAAAACATAGCTCTATAAAGAGAAAGCTGTGGATTATAGATACCCATGGCCTTATAAATTGCAAGTAGGTAAGAATATTATTCAGCCTCTTGGGGTTTCCAGGTAGCAGAAAACTACTGAAGCTATGCAAATCATTTTGGAGCTGCCCTTGGTATAAATTCATCCTTGTCGTAGCACTGCTATGTTTCAGCTTCTAATTCCATTCAGCTCTATTAAATTCTCTTCAAAGACCTTGACTTTCCATAGAAAATTAACCAAAAGGTACTATGTATTCATACACTTGGTAGCATGTATGCGTATGTGAAATAACGCATGCTGAGATCCTGCAAAAAATAGTAACCAATGAGTTTGGAAATAGAAAGGAAGATCTCTGTTTCTGTGTTGCAGCCAGCTTGAGACAGACTTGGAATGAAAGATAAAAGTTTCCTACAATACAACTTTATATATCCACTGAATTGGTGCTTGTGTTCATTTTGCTCATTGAAATATCCCTCAAAATTGATCTTCTAGAGGCTACAAGCCTCATTGACACTCACAAAAAAAAAATTAAGGGGGGGAGGGGGAAACAACCCCCAACCACCACCATCATCCCCCCAAACCCCCCAAATACCCACTCCTCCCCAACCATTTTTTGGGAAAATCCAGTCCTGTTGAGTAAAAAGATTTCCAGTATAAAAGAATGTGAAATCACCAGTTACAGCTATCCAATATTAACTAAGACAGCTGGGTCTTAAGGACAATCTCTACATATGTCACCTCATAGACTCATTCTTGCATTGTTCATGAAACTGCCTCCCCTCTACATATATATAAAAATACAAAGGTAGTCAACTTTCAAATTATATCAACTGCCAAGAATTCAGCTACCTGTACTTCCCCTAATTTTACTTTTCTCGTTACTATACCAAGGAGGCAGATATGTAACCAAAAAAAACCTACAAAACCCCTTTTGACCTTCAAGCCATCCTTTGAATTTGACATTGAAGAACACACTCTGCAAGCAGGTGGGCACTTTGGTTGACACGTGCTTACCCCAAACAGACCATCTTCACTCATAAGGAACACCTGCTTCACACCTGCAGCAAGTGGGAGGCAGTGCCCTTAGGAAAGCAAATTGGGCAACAGGGTAAAGTGAAAAAGGAACCGATGAGCAGAGGTTTACATTAAAAGCAATGATTTTTTGCCTCCAGAGCTGCAGGGAGTATTACCATAGTCTTTATATTTTCCCCTAGTTATCTGCCATCGGCTTCTGTCCATCTTGAAAATATGTAGGAGAAAAGCAAGCAGACATATCATAAGAAGTCCTCACCCAAAACAGAGAGACACCTTGGGAGCAGGGATCAAACACAGAGAACAACAGATGGTGCGTGGGATGGAAAGGCTGAAGGTCACAGCTTTCGGAGGAGACAACTTGAGGAAATAGGAAGAAAAAAGAAAATACCTGATCATTATTCAACAAGCACTAAACAGCAGCCAACAGTTTCTGAAGGCATCCGGGGCACCGTGAGCTCTTCCCAAGAGTGACAAGTGCTGCCCCAAGCCAGTAGACATGAGATTTGACCAGGTACTTGTGCACTGATGGAGCTGTCTGGAGCCCCTTCCCTGCTTGCAAGCAATTAACAACAAAAAGGTTTAATGGCAGCAGCCTACATCTGGAAAAGCTTTCCTTGATTGTCACCCTCAACCTGTGGGCCATACAGCACAGTCTTTGGGAGGAAAGCATGCATCACTTTCCTCATAAATACACATTGTCCATTTTACTGAGCTGGATCACCTTTTATTGGGCTCTTATCCTTACCTCTACTCTTCACTCCAATGAAACTGAGATAGTTTTTATTATATCCATAACTCTACAGAAAACGTCTTTTGCAATGTTGTAACCTCCCTTTTGGGCAGATTTCCCACCACTGGACACCTATAGCCCGTTGCCAGAGCAAAGTACGTTGTCATGACTGGCAGATACAGAGTTTGGCCTACCCTTCTTACCCACTTACTGTTTCGTTCTTTGGAATTAAACTTTTTTTAAAAAAATGGATATCACACACTCCTGTTGAATAACAAGAAGCTCATGTTGGATTTATGACAGTATAATTGACTGTAGTTTCAAATTTGTGAGGATAAGTAACCTGGCTATAACATTGTAGCAGCTGTAGGAAAGCAGAGTTACACTGACTAGGAATCATCCTTCCCAAATTAAATCTTGCTTGTAGACAACTGACTGTAAATTGCTGCCCCTTGATTTCATTTTTGATGAAAAATTTACTCTACAGATTAGCAGCTGTCAATCTCTACTAATTTACTTCTCAAAGATGCAAGATTTTGCTAAGTTCAAACTCCAGACTCTTTCCTCCCCACCTTCATCCTCCCCATCTCCCCCCAGCCAGCAGGTCTGCATATCTGTCTGCACAACTCTCCTGCATATTAATACCTGGCAGGGCTGGCTTCAAGAGCTGAGTATATTTGTGACCAAATAGCCAAAATAGGGATTTATACTTCAATTTTCTGTGCCTAAACCTCCTGCAGATGCATTTTGCTTATTGTGGCAAGCTGGGTGTATCTTTAATTCTATTCAACATTAAGAGATAACAGTAAGATCCTTAGCTGGTCATAATTGACGCAGTTCTGAAGATAATCTTGACTCTCCACTAATGCTATCAAGCTAAAGCAGATTAAAAAAATATATATATAAAAATAATGGTAAATGTCTTGTCCAGCCGCTCTTAAGACAGGGGGAAGTCCCTTGCTCACATCAGTCATTTTAGAAATAGTTCCTACTATGAAGACAGTAAGGAGACTAACCAGAGTACAGTGAGGGTTTAAATGTATGATCTAACTCCAACTGACTTTGAACACAAGTTTAAACGAGTTTCCTTGTCATAAACACTACACATCAAACCAGTTGTAAAAGAACATCTGCCCAGATTCGCAGTTCCATGATGCTGGAATCCTGCTATGATCTGTACAGCAGTGCAACACAGAGAAAGCACAACCCCATGCTTCCAACTACGTGCTCTCAGACAGGCTTTCCAGAGCATGGCTTACTGCTGCTATCGTGCATAATATACTTCTGGAAGGGAGCCAGTGCTGCAACATGATGTAGATTTTTATTAACACACAGATCTCAAACAAAAATCAAGTGAAACAAAATTAACTGGTTTTGATACTGATTAGAATTTAGGAAACAAATCATGAGATCAAACTAAGTTATTAGGTTTGGGGGGTTTTGTTTTTTAATATCAGATCCTAGACAGGATCTGATAAAAATTTATGATTGGAGATAGTGAAGAGTATTTGGCATTGAACAAAAAAAAAAGAACAAATAAAGCATTTCCCAACTTTGGTGCCATTATACTATTAGTGAAGAGAGTTTTTAGCTGCTTAAGCAGATAAGAGGTTAGAGAAACTTGTATTTTAGGAAACTGAAAACATAGTTTTTACTCTATAATTTTCAGTACACAGTACTGTATTAATGCAGGAAATCAGTTCCCAGATGCTTTAGATTTTTGTCGGAAGTCTTTGGACTCAGTTCATTGGGGTATCCAAGACACCTGCCTAAGGCTGCATATTTAATCAGATGTTATGGGACCTGTACCCTCCTGGAACAGCAGCTAGAGGCAAGGCAGGAATAACCAAAGTGCCTGATGCTGTTTGAATTATCCTATGTTATTAAGCAAATGAACTGAGGACTTTCTGGCAAGATTATCTGAAGAGAAAACAAAACAAAACAACCAAAAAAAAACCCCAACCAAACAAAAAACCCAAACAAACAACTTCTCTGTGACATAGCCTTGCAGTTTTTTCCCTAGTAGTTCCAGAACTGAAGTATATTCCTATAAAATGGACTGTTTCTTTTTATACAGATTTTATTCTTTGACAGTTGCTTTCAAAGGTGTAATCAGGATTTCTAAGTTTATCCTGTAGAGGATACAGTATAGTTACATACAAACTCCTCATGGTGCATTATTGGTACCTAAAGGTTTTACCTCTCTGACTTTCATAACTTCAGCCATTGATTTTTAACACATCCTATACTGTTAGAGCTAGCCTGCCGTTCGGCATTTGTGGGGAAACAATATACACCCTATGCCAAATATGTAACAAATTAACTACTATCATGACTATTTATACAAGATTGTGTATATGCTAGTATATGTGCTAGCATTTGGACCATGAATACGCTAATCTCCTTCTAATTCAATTACTTGGCGACTTCGCAAATTGCTGCAGTGCTTATCAGGCATTAATACTTCCTTATTCTTGCTTTAACATCTGCGTCATAGCTTACAAAATAGCAAGCCGAGCCAGTGAAAGTGAGAGTCACGGAGGGTTGCAAAAGTCCTGCAGGACTACTTGTTAAGACTTCAGTCTCCATCCCAAAGCCTGGTTTGCTCAGCTTTATGAGATCCCTCAAACATTTGAAATACCACAGGGGCTTTCCTAATTAACCCTTGGTTATATGACTATACATAATAAGCACCTGAAGGCTGCATTTCTCTTAATTTAGACACCTTCAGGGAGACCCAAATTCCATTTCTTTCGTCCCAGAGCTGCTGGCAGATACTAGATAATGACTCCTCTCATCAGGCTCTTCTAGGACCTGCCAAGAGCAAACTGCTACTTTGCAATCCTAACAGGTCTCTCACAACAGCATGATGCAGCCACAAGGCCAGGGGAGAAAGGAAAAAAGAACCAGAAAGGATTGTTTACGAAGTTTGTTTGTTGTTTTTTTTTCCAGTAGAAGGTAACATCCCTCACTCCTTACCACTCCCAAGACTTCTGACTCTACTATCAAAGCCTTTATGAGAAAGGAATGCGTAGGAAATAAAGAGTCCTGGAGCTATCTGTGCCACAGACTAAAAACCAGCTAATTAAACCTGATAGACACTTAGAACTGTGGTACATACCCTCTAAACATGCTGTCTGATAGGATTTTACTTATTGCATTTGCAGCCTCTGACCTCTGACCTCCCTCAAGAATATTCTTTTGGATGAAAGCTGTCCTGGCTCAAAAAAAAAAAAAAAAAAAGGTGCAGAAGAGGCTCTTTGGTTACAGCTGAAAACAGGGAGAGATTACTGATGGCCTCTAGAACAAGATGGCATCCCCAGCCTTAGTGAGCAGTGTCTCAATGAGACAAAGCCACCAGGCAGAGAAACCTGACAATGTTTCAGAAACAAACAGCTCTGCTCCTTGCTAAGAAAACCTCCTAACTAAAGGCAAAGTCTCAGTTTCACTGGACGTTAATCAAACATGCTGGATAGTTCAATCAAACAATTGCCGGACAGAAGCAAAAATTATTTTTCTTGCAAGGATTTGGAAAAGCATTAGTACAATCAAGGTTGACCGTTCAGGTGGTAAAACAGCAGCAATGCCATGAACTCAGGGATATCGCTGCAGAAGACCAGACAAAACTCATTCTCACTCACTGGAGTAATGCCCGAGAGGAAAAGAATTGGGTTGTATGTCAGCAGCATGAGCAGCTGGAAGCGATGAGGTACATTCCTAACAGTAACACTTTACATCAATTAAACACCTTTCATCCAAAGCATCTTACAAAAGGAGGAAAGAATTACCCTCATTTTACAGAGGACTGAGGAATGCACACTTGGTATAACTGACTAGGATGTCAGACAGGCATCTGTTTGCACTGCGGGCTTCTGCCAAGCAGATGAAAGTTTTTTCAGTTCATGTGCCATGCGGGGAAAAAAGAAACATCTGTGCGAGCATGTTAGGACAGCACCAAGCCCAACTTAGGAGAGAAAGCCTTTCACCATGACTTTGTAGCCTCAGGCATGGCACTACCTCAGCTAACATGGTCACCTGGTTTTAAGGCAAAACGTATAGGCAGATACATGCTCGTATCTGCCTCTGTGTCAGAGATTGGACAAAAAACCCCCTGAGATTTACAAGTCTGACTCTACAGAAATTAATGAGAGCTTGGCTGATAATTCGACTAAAGCCAGGTGTTTACCACAGAGCTCTGACTTGCATTGGGACTACCCAAAGTCCCTTTGTGGTATAACATGCAATGGGCAGAGACAAATTTCCCAGTGCACAGCCTAAACCACACCAGAGCCCAAGAATAACTTAGATGTCAGTCCTCTAACATAAAAAATTGGAAGTGGCAAGGGTCCATCTCAGTTTTGTCCAAGACCCATCGAATTTGCACCTGCACTGTCATACCAGCAAGGCTGTTTTAATTTAGAAAGCCAACTGGTGCTAAAATGGGAAAACCCACTCGGAATGCCAAGTGCAGAGCAAGTTTATTGAGTAAACATAATGTACTCTAAGAGAGGAGCTTTCTGAGAGAAACTCTTGGGTAATCATCAAGGGAGGTAGATGTTCTGCTGGTCAGGAAGACCAGCCCATTATTAAAAAAAAAAAAAAAGTCCACTAAACATAACAAAAGCCTATTGTTGAAAGGCACTGTATAAAAATAAAACAAAAACATCAGGTCACAGGGTGGGAGGAGTGGCTACACCACCTGGTCCCTACTTGGAATGCTATTTCCTAAGAATTTGCAACTACCTACTCCAATGGAAGAAGACATTCATGTGAACTGCCCTTTATTTGATGACATTCTGATACAGTCTGAAGAATTCAAATTGATTTCTTCCTACACATCCTGTCACATCATCAGCATATTTTTGTTGTTGCGTTGGACTGTAGCGCTAAAAAATCCAGTTAAAAAAAAAAAACACAACTGGTCAAAGAGTAGCTGTGCATAAGGTTTTGGCATCGGTGCTCGACTTTGATTTGTACTGACCCCAGGCAAGAGCTCAAAGCTGCTCTAATGTAGTTTACAGACAAGAATATGGTGCTGGTTAACCCATTGCGTGAAAAGAAGTTGCACTCATAGAAAGAATAATGTTATCTGAGCGAGAAGTATGGTGACACAGCACAAAACTAACACACACAAACAGACATTGTTAATTGCAGGAACTTTCAGCTAAACTGCAGCAATGTGGCAAATATGTCCCTACTGGATCCACAATATGTTTGAGCCATACTTAGCTTCCCGCACTACGAACAAGAGCAAAAATTATTTCTATAGCAATAAAAGGGGAAATTAGATTATTATTTACCTACAGAAGCTTTCATACCCCAAATTAGCTACAGACTGTAAAAACAAGCCCACGTTTTGAGGAGGCAAAGACAATACACACTACTGCTGTTCTGTATCCTTGCCAAGGAGAGTGTTTATGATTCAGAGGGCGACGAAGCCTTTGTGTCGGAGCGCCGTGTGCATTTCAGGACGTGTGCTATTCAGAACAGCACATTTCAGAGCAGTTCAGAGATGCCATGGTCCATCATGTCACCCTGAGTCACCTTGACATTTCTGAGATTATGCATCATCAAGATGATAGCCTCAGGGCTATAAACCTTCTTTTTAATACATTATTAATGATAACGGCTGTTACGGACTGACTGCATAGTCCTAACACCTTCTTTTCCTCTCAGAAATCTAACCCAGACTATTGTGTGCACTTAATAATATCCTGCAGGTCTAGATTAGGTTTTTCAGGATCACAGAAGACTTGCGAGAGACTCAAATGTCTCAGCATTAGCTATTGTCTGCACAGGAAAGTGTAGTTCGGGTCCCCAACTCACTGCCTTGCTCTATGAACCAAAGGACATGGGAACTACAAAGGCACCAGTAGCTTTATATATCATCCAATACAGATCTTGGACCTAAGTTTGTTGTTTCAGACAGTCCCACAATTTACTCCTGATGGTTGTAGTGAAAAATCTAGGCAACATACCTATTCTACATCTAGAAGAAAACATTTGCCTAGTTCTCAAATTGTACACAACTGAAGAGTAATGTTAACAGACTATAAAGGAGACTACACTGAAGGCTGCCTTCAGTGTATCAGGCACACGCTAGCTAGTACAAGAAAAAAAAAAAAAAAGAAAAATCTGTCAGAAGACTCTCTCCAGAGCAGTGGGTGGTTTCCAGACATGGCATTCAGCTGTAGAGCTTCCCATTTTTGGTACCAAGAAAAAGCTCTGAACAGGTCATCTGATTTTTCCACCTACCTCCTGTTGGCTTAAAGCATGTCCTTCTCAAGGGCTGCGTCCACCCAAGGAGTGTGAGGCTGTGTAGTTTATTCTAAAACTTTAGTGAGTTGGTCCTATTCCTGCCTGGGGTTGTGCCCACACACCCCGCCCCAAATCCTGTTGGTGAAAAAAGCTTAAAAATACCCTCTCCCCCTTTGTAATAAAATCGACAGTATTGCTGTTCACTCTTCCAAGGTTTTTTTTAGTCTGTTACAGTTTTGTCAGCTTCTCTATTCATGAGGCAGAAACCTTCTCAGAAGAGCACTAGCTAAATTCCGGCTGCTTGCATGTGCTTTCCTTAGCTGTGGGCAGTGATACAAGTCTGTCTGATGTGAAGCCTCCTCTTCTTTTACCTGCCTAATTACATAAAGGAGTACAGCTGGGTTTGCTTGGTTTGGATTTTTTTTTGGTCGTTTGGGTTTTGTTGTTGTTGTTGTTTGGGTTTTAGTGGGGTTTTTTGGTTTGTTTGGGGTTTTTCTTGTTTGGTTTTGTTTGTTTGTTTAAAAAAACTATCTTAAGTGAGAAATTTCATATACACCCTATTTTCTCAGTGGGTTAGCCCAGCCTACGTGTTACAAGCAGAATTGCCTGGCTGAAAGTCTTCCATTATCTCCTGAAAGTCAGCACTATCTGAATATTAAGAACATTACATGGATATTCATCTCATGCTCTGATAACATTGTTATCTCCCGAGCTCTCAGGCGGCTCATACTCCCGCTCAGCTTTGCACATCAAAGGAAAAGCGACAATAGCGTGGCTTTGAAAAATGCCTCAAACTGGCCAAAGTACAGAACTCGTAAGCAGACGGGGTGCGCTGTTTATCGGGCGGCGGGCGGGCGGCAGCCGCCAGCAGCGGCCCCGCGCCGCTCTGACTCAGCGGAAAGCGGTGGGGAAGGAAACGCGCTCCTGCATCTGCAGACCCCACCAAAGCCGCGCTCTCCCTCCTCGGTGCTGTCACGGCGGAGAAGGAAAGGGGCTCCACCAGCACGGGGGGAGGGGAAGAGTTTAGACACGATTAGGGAGGAAGACAGACAAAAAAAAAGTCACTTGGCAGAAAAAACACTGTACGGCATCAGTGTACTTGACTCTCTCTTTGACCTCATGCTGACGCTCGTCTTGCACAATTCAGGAGGCGTGAATGGGGCCACACACCTGCCCTCCCCCAGCGGGCACCTCGGCAGGGCCACAGCAACCCAGTGCTGGCACTGGGAACCGCTCTGCCTCCCTGCTCTCAGCAGCTCTAGGACACGGGGTTCAAGGGGGGGTGGGAGGCACAGTCACATAACACACACAAAAACCCAAACGCACGTGTGTATTTATATTAGAAAATTGCTTCCGAAGAGTTCCGAGCCACCCGTACCATAGGTTTGTTCCTGTAGTATGTTTTAAACAGCTGCCAGAATCCAGGAATATGAGGTCAAAATATTTTCATCTTCTCCTATGTTATTCCAGCAAGTCTCATTTCACTTTTAGACAGATTTTCAGTGGCTGCCAGGCAGACGATATTCAGCTATGTTTTCTCTACACTAAAGTACAGTGTTTCTGATATATGTTATGCAAACAGACACAGAGGCATGACTTTGCAGGAGATGAAAAAAAAAAAAAAGAATCACGAAATAAGAGAGCAACATAACCACACATTTCCTTCTGCCTGCATTTGTTTTGCTCAGCAGAACACCACTTCTCAGGTCCAGCTAATCCCCATTCATTAGTAAAATAAGATATCAGGGAGCGAGAGCCCTAGAGGTGTTTATCTTCCTCTTCTCTGAATCATGAAGCTTTTCAGTGGGTATTTTCACTAGACAGGAGGATTGTTCATGAGTATCTTGTAGATCAGCAGTGTGACTTGGAGTAACTGTTGAAAAGCAGAAAAGACAATAGAAATGCTACATCTCTTGGGAGCCTCTAGCCTTTCCCTATCTGTCTCATTCTAGGTATTTGTGATCTTTTTTGTCCCATATCAAAAAGAAAGTCCTGTTAATAGGTACCTAGAGAATCTGGAAAGATTTCTATAATGCTATGAATAGCCAGAGAGGTTCTCTAGCCAGCAAAAGCAGCCCTGTGTTTATACTCAGAGAATGTAGACAGAAGATAATGGTTTGTTTTGTTTGAAGTGAAATGACTTTGGCATAGAACAGTTGTATTGTTACTAATTCTTATACCATTAAATACAACAATAAAATCTCAAGTGCATGTTTCAAGACAGTTACAACACAGACTTGAAAACACCTTAAATAGGGCTTGTATATGCAGTCTTCAGCATAAATATGTAGAAAGGATCACAGCAAGTGTAACAGAAAAGAGCTTTTTTTAAATTGTTTTTGCTGGGGCACACCACTGTATGGTAGTATCTGAACCTTGTATTCATACAAGAATCTTGCAGAGCCGGGTTGGAGCGGCATGTTGCACATATTTGCACTACAGTAACATTACCTACTTCGGAAGTCTGCTTCTGCATAACGCCCAGCTTCCTCTCCTCCAAACCGCTCTCTGTTTTCGTCCATTCACCCGCATCCACAACTGCTTGGCACAGCTTCAACACAGTTTCAATTCTCTTCCCCTCCCCCTTTTTTTTTTTNACAGCATCTGCTCTCTGGTGCCATGCCCACACGCCCCACAGGGGATCAGCTAAGTCCGTAGGGCAGTGCAAGCCTCCTGCCGCCCAGCCCAACCCTAGGCACGTGCTGCAGATCCAGTCTCAGATATCAGGTGCCCTCTATCCCCCTTCACTTCCACCCACACACGCTGATTTCCTATTCCAGCAGAGTACAGTGTCATCTGACCAACATAATAATGCTTTAGACTAGGCCCAAATTTATAAATTAGTGTTTAGACTCAGTGCTTTCAAGCCATCTTATACCTGACGGGGTTCTACCAAGACAGAGAAGAGACCTAAGTAAAAGAGGGGAAAAAAAAATATATACATGCTCTTACTATTTTGCAAGATGGCATCCCTGTTAAAAACAGGAGCCTAAGCTATACCTTGCTTTGGTATATGTTTACTCATAGGTGTGTCTAGTTCTTGAAATATATATTCAGTAATATATATCCTCATTAGCTAGAGCACCTCTAGTTAGAGAGCTATGTCAGGCAAATTCACTGTGGTCAGCCTGGTTAGCTTTGCAGGGAGACAAGGCACATTAGTTGAGGAATAGCATCAGGCTAACATAGCTATGCTGTTTGTCACTGAAGCTAACATGAGCCATGTGGACGTTATCAGCCACCTCAAAGCCAAATAAGGACTCTGAAGAGTGGATACACCCATGTTTGCACAGAATTCCTGTTTGCAGACTGATGAGAGCAAAGTACATGCAGGTAGTTAAATTCTCTACAGAAAGGCTTTGGAATCTGTCAGGCATTTCCACTGGGGTTATAAATTGTAGAGAGTACTTAATAAAAATAAGTGAAATAAAATAAAATCACACAATTAAGAAAATAAATATATCTTTGACTTTATGTGGACTCAAATGGATTAGCGTACATTAAATCTTAACCTGCAATGGTTTAAGACAGGGTCCTTGTTTGTACACGCACACATACCACCACCCCTTATTCAAATCCATATCCCACCATTCAGAAGTACAATGATAGATAAGACCATGTTTTGGCTTTGTTAAACTAGCTTAGATGCCACTATGAAAATAAAAGGGTAGAAAAAAGAATAAGCAAAAATCAAGGTTGGTGGCATCTAAGGCCAAAATATGATCTAGGTTTGGGGGGAAAAAAAAANGAATAGGCTTTGTCAAGCTCACTCATAAATCTTCCTGTTCACTTTGTTTCAGCTTCATATTTGAGGTGGTTTAATTTAAACAAAAGAAAACCCAGGAGTTATAGGTCTATTGTTTTTAGGTAAGACTTACTTCATGAAGTCAGCAACGATGAGTTACAGCTCAGCTAACAGTACACATCGCCACGTGAACTATGCCACCTTCCTGAAAGGAAGGGGACACGCAGTACTCTTACTGCAACTCCAGCACTTCTCACCATAGTCTCAGCTTTGAGATTCAGCCTCACTAGCTCTGCAGTGTGGGGCATGTTTAAGGGCCTATAAGAATGGTTGCCGTAATATTGCGATGCTCTAGAGAAGGCATGAAAAACACCACCAACCCTCAGCCCCTGCCCCCCCGTCCCCCCCCTNTCCCTGTTAAAAACAGGAGCCTAAGCTATACCTTGCTTTGGTATATGTTTACTCATAGGTGTGTCTAGTTCTTGAAATATATATTCAGTAATATATATCCTCATTAGCTAGAGCACCTCTAGTTAGAGAGCTATGTCAGGCAACTTCACTGTGGTCAGCCTGGTTAGCTTTGCAGGGAGACAAGGCACATTAGTTGAGGAATAGCATCAGGCTAACATAGCTATGCTGTTTGTCACTGAAGCTAACATGAGCCATGTGGACGTTATCAGCCACCTCAAAGCCAAATAAGGACTCTGAAGAGTGGATACACCCATGTTTGCACAGAATTCCTGTTTGCAGACTGATGAGAGCAAAGTACATGCAGGTAGTTAAATTCTCTACAGAAAGGCTTTGGAATCTGTCAGGCATTTCCACTGGGGTTATAAATTGTAGAGAGTACTTAATAAAAATAAGTGAAATAAAATAAAATCACACAATTAAGAAAATAAATATATCTTTGACTTTATGTGGACTCAAATGGATTAGCGTACATTAAATCTTAACCTGCAATGGTTTAAGACAGGGTCCTTGTTTGTACACGCACACATACCACCACCCCTTATTCAAATCCATATCCCACCATTCAGAAGTACAATGATAGATAAGACCATGTTTTGGCTTTGTTAAACTAGCTTAGATGCCACTATGAAAATAAAAGGGTAGAAAAAAGAATAAGCAAAAATCAAGGTTGGTGGCATCTAAGGCCAAAATATGATCTAGGTTTGGGGGGAAAAAAAAAGTTCTGGGAAATGAATTTTCTGTTTGAGGAATCTTTAACCAAGCATTCCTCTTTGGTTTTGACAGGTCACAGGGTTGAGCCTTGAATTACTCCTCCTCTATTTATTGCACCAGCAGAAATGTGTACTCTTACTCTAGTGCCCTACTAGGAATGACAAACCAGGTCACCACCCATAACTAAAAGCACCACAGAGGATGCTAGGTACAATACTTCAATTTACGGCAAGTGCCAGCCAGGACCGTAACAGACAAATGCAGCTGGGCACATGCCAGCATTTAACAAAGGTGTTGCTTCAACAGTGGAAAGTACAAAGCTAAACTAACACGACTTCCTAATGACAAGCAAAGCCATGCACTGTAGAGACTACCTAAAGCACTCTAGCTCATACAACATGGGTAAAATTCACATGAACTTTTACAGTGGTCTCATCCATTCCACATTGAAGGCAGGTTAATTATAGCAGGATGTAACAAGATGAAAAAAGGACAGAAGACAACTGTGTGAGAATAAAGCAATTTAAGCCAAACACCACCCACCTGTGCATTGCAGAGACCTGTGTACACAAGAACTCATGGAGCCAGACCTCAGATTGAAGTCCAGGAAAATATGCCAATTTAGAACAAGTCTGACTCCATGCATTTATTTTAGGTCCAAACTAGCAGTGGTCACTACATTGCATGTCATTAGTTACTGCATGTCATTTATAGTTCACTGTTTTTCAGAATTAGTGTGAAATGGGAAGATTTTCCCACAGGCCCAGTGGCCATCTGGTGCTATTGCTGTACTTCATGAAAAATTCATTGCCATTTTGTCATAGTAGATTATTTCAGAGATGGAAATGATTTCTGTTTTATAAGCAGAATATTTTCTTCACTTTTGATGTTTGCAAATCTGCTTCAGCATCACAGTTCAACAGATTAAGTTCTTTCTGGCTTTATCCTGTGGATTTCTAGCAGCCTTGAAGCTGGGAAGAAAAAAAAAAATCATAGTTTTAGTAATAGCTTTATAAAATGAATGTCACAGAGTAGTCTGTTTTCCCAAGCTAAATAAAGCAAAAAACATCAGTGCCAGTGAAATATGTCCGGATTTAAGAGCCGCATTACAGCTCCAGACTCTCATTCAGCCATTCAGTTCCAACAGAGCTATCTGTCAAGTAACATGCAGCTTAGTCTGATGTTCATTCTAGCTCAGAGAAATTTTACATTTCTGTCATGTTCTACTCACAGGAGATTCTGCACCCAGAAATGTTTTAGCAAGCTATGCAGAAACTGAAATTAAGTTAGTGGAATAAGGAGTGCACAAGCTAAACCCCTCCTCACGAGTGCTAGGGGAAGCGTCAGCACTGCAGTAAATGACTGGACTTGTAACTAGTCATCAGAAGCTTGGCTGTAACACCTACCCTGATGCTGTCCTGTACCACACCGGTGTGAGCTGCCTGTGCTATGGCTTTTGACTTGGAGCACTTCAAGTTTACATGTTTTTTCTTTCTCCCCCTTCAGACTAATATGAATAAGGCCAGATGAATTCAGGTAATATAGCCAGGCAATTCCTTTAATCAGGACAAGACTGCTTGTGAGAGTTGGCAACACCTGAAGAGTGGGAGTAGAATATGTCCCCAACAATTCAATACACAAGAGGCTGCAATAGGAGGAAGCTACTGAAATTGAGAAGGAAATGAGTGAATATTCATAAGTTCGCATCAAAACTAAGATCACCTTTAGCAGTCCCTTTTCATATCTGCAAGTACTTTATCAGCCCACACAAGACTTTAGTCTCAAGCTCTGCAAGTTACCTCAACCATGGATATTCATATATGCTAGTAGAATACTTTTTTTTTGTCTTAAAAATACTGCCTTTACCCAAGCAAAATCCCAAGGCAGGTATTTTACTTTGTTACTTAAAAAACAAAACAAAAATAAAAACCAAAACACACAACCAAAAAAACCCCACAGATCATATGACGGTCCAGTTGATGAGATCTCACAGGAGCATGCAGAAAGTAGAAGGATGAAGGGAAACAGGAACATTGCCTGGATGTATAGGGATGGTCCTAAGGAGGCTGAAGCTCCCCTGGAGCCAAAATTAGTAAAAAATGAAAGAGCAGTAACAAGGGCTTCTTCTGGTACAGAGTCAGCAACAGCTGGGGGATTTGGTGGTAACAGAAGCAGAAAAGACTTTTACTGGTAAGGTTTGCTCTCAGGCCTTTTTTGTTCCTCTGCCTAATGGAAGAGTCCAGGAGAACAGACTCTCTTTGGTGCTATGGGCTCATGTGACAAGCACGGACAATGAGATTGCTGGCCAGCACCATTGAGGGGACACTCTCAAGCACCTTTAAAAGGTCATGGCAATTTTGGGAGGGCCCCAAAAACTATAAAAATGCAAAAATGTCACATTCCTCAACAAGGATGATCTTCGGAAACCACAAACTTAATCACAGTCCCTGGAAAGACTGCAGAGCAAGTCTTCAAAGCCATTTCTAAGCACACTAAGGATGAGAAGGTCATGGGGAACTGGCAACAGGGAGTTACCAAAAGGAAATACTGCTCAACTGACCTGATCTTCTACGAAGAGAAGTGTGACTTTGAACAAAGGAAGAGCAATGGATACCATTTACCTTGACTCTATCAAAGTTTTCAACAGTCTCTCTGGGTACATAGATTAGCCAGGTCAGAGATATGGACTGGATAGGTGGCATGTAAGGTAAGCAGAGAACTGTCTGGACCGTTAGGCTGAAAGGATCAGTCATCAAAACCCCTCCATCCTCTCTTGGGGGATGGAGGAAGAGGATCAAAATAAGGATGGCCAAACACTAGACCAGACTGCCCATGGAGGTTGTAGAATCTCAGTCCTTTGAGATATTCACAACTTGACTGAGCAAGGCTCTGGGCAACTGGACCCAACTTTAGAGCTGGCTCTGCTTTGAGCAGGGAGTTGGACCAGGCATCCTGCAAGAGTTTGAATCAATGATCTTGAGTGCTAAGACCCAGGCTGTTCTTGTCCAGGGAACAAGACACTCAAGTACAACCTCACATGAAGTTTCTTTCATCTAGAGGAGGAAAGAAATAACTTGCAGTAGGATTTTCAGAGGCAATCAGTTCCCCCTACTTTCCATTTATTTTTAAGATGGAAAATTCTAGTCTCTTGGAGATTCATAGAATCATTAAGATTGGAAAAGACCTCTAAGATCATCAAGTCCAACCTTCAACTCAACACCACCATGCTCACTAAACCAAGTCCCTAGGTGCCATATCTACATGTCTTTTAAATACCTCCAGGGATGGTGACTCCACCACTTCCCTGGGCAGCCTGNTGAGCAGAATCCACAAACAGGCATAAAAGATTATAAACTGCCAAGTTTAAGAGAGTAAACTATGCAAACCGCAGAACAGCTTGAACTTTTAACTTTCCTGCATTACAGATGTCTGCACGGTCAGGCTCTAGTTGGTCTGTTGAGCCAGCTTTGCAGGAAATACCTACACACCTAAGCAAATGATAATAGCAGGAGAGGCAAGAACCCTCCTACCCTACCATTTCAATAAGATCACCTCAAGATGGTCTCAGAACCATTTATGTGCAAGCCAGTCCATCAAAAAAATCCTTTACTTAAAGTGTTTCAAGGAGCAGGGAAGAGACTTCCTGCTTTCAGAACAGTTCTTTCCTGCTTAGGACAGAAAGAGACCATGGCCTCTCTTCATCTAGAGCAATCTTCACAAAGTAACATTACTACCAATTTCTGTGGCATAAGGCAGGTGGCTGGTTTAGTTAGTTATTGCTTTAAGCTGCTGATAAATAATTTCCCAGGGAAGAGAGTGGAACCATTGCACCTGCATGAATTCTCACAGACTACTAACACCTCTTTCCAGAGTCAGCAGCATTAGCATACGGTTAACAGAAGTGAGAATAATCCCCTACTTTCTTCCAGTACATCCTCTGGAGCTGTCTTGCCCATTCCAGCCTCCAAGGGACAAAAACTATGAATAGAGAGGCTTCAGCATGGTTTTCTAAGACATTTTAAGTTTACAGTTCAAAAAAATTCACTATAATATTCAAAACACGGTATACCCATTGGAATGGGTCTAATTTAGATGACAGCACTAGGAAGCCTCAGAAGCCAGAGATGACTGCATATTTTGTTTCATTACTAGTAAGCTATGGTTGCATCCCAGTTCTGAAGGATACTGGTCTTACACAAGGCCACATAGCACATCAGCATCTGGTCACTATACTCTTCGGTTCCTCCTACTTTCCATCATCCTGTATTCACCTCCTTCCTATTCATCTCATTTACATTACAAGGCTGAATATTGACATTTTGGTCTGTATTTGCATATCCCTTTGTACAATGACATGTAGGTCCATAAGTGGGTCCTAAGCACAATGTTCATACAAATTAGACCTGTTAGTAGAAGTAACTGGGAGCACACTGCTCCCATTACAAAAGTTCCAACATACTTTCTTCAGTGAGTCTAATTTATTTTATAGCAAGAGTAATGCAACTGCTGTCCCAATTCTAAGAAAGAAGTTACCAGCAATAGATCATGAATTTGCAGTAAAATAGTATTCCCACACTCTACAACTGAACTCCTCTCTCAAAAAAAAAAAAAGGTAAACAAGCTGGTTTGTAAAAATTAAGCAATTCAGTCAGTAGCCAAGCAAAGTCAAGGGATTTCAGAGTCAGAAATCCCTTCCAGGAAAGCTAGTCTCAGCCTTCACTAGCCTGAGAGTCCTTCTGTTTAACTGTCTCCATCAGTGTCAACCATGGTTGCTCATTAGTATTCCCAGTGCTTGACAAGTTTAGATAATAGCCTACAGCTCCATCTGTGATAGGCAGCACTTACTTAACAAGGAGATAGCCCACAGGCTTCAGTGGGATTGCTTATTTCTGCTCATGCTGTAGCAGGCCCCAGACACTTCGTACTGATGGAAAGGAAGGAGATAGGATCTGGTCTTCCTTAGCTTACATGAGAAAGTCTTTCTGCTAAGAGGGAATGGAACAAGAATCTGAGTCAACACCCACTGAAATCAGTGAAAAGTCTCCCATCTTTTCTACCCACATTTTTTCCCCTCCCTTCCCCTTTCAAATTGAAGGCTTGATCCAAGCATATACATATAAGTAAAAGACATGTTTTACTTTTGGCTGCATACATTGAATCAGACCCAGAACTGAAGTTTTGGCTTCTTCAGTTTAGTTAATTTGGTTTTCTGAACCAGACCAAAACAACAATCAGTTTAATAGATTTAAGTTTTATTGCTTGGCTGTATGTAGATATTTCAGACACCTAGCTCATTTAAAAAAAAAAAACAAAACAAAAAAAACAAATGACAAAATATTCTTCAAACACTACCTCCTCTACACACACAATTTGTTCGTAAGATATTTCCATGTTTGTTGCAAGAAAGCATCTTCCAGTGCAATTAAATTTAAACTTTCACTTTTAAAGGGTCTTAGCTAAATTGAGACTATTCACAGGAATGTAGTTTTTAAGATAAACACATTCTTACTAGAACATTCAGTTACAGTGTTACTGTAGTAACAGTAGTACATACTTGTACCTCATCACAACTAAGAAAAAATAAGAAGAGGTCGACCATCAGGCAAGTGCTGAAGCAAATTTCTTGGATCACATCGAAAAAAGAAGTGGTCACATCAGCTGAGGTGGCATCAGGCAGCGTGACCGATTTCAGTAACTCACTTTGGTTTTCATTAAGCAAGGAATGCCGATTCATGTATCCAGCTGCAGGTTTAGCCAGCTAAGCTGCTGTAGAGTAATTTCCTCTACTTAAAAACTGCCCGTGCACACAGTGCTGGACACCATTAGTAGTCATTTGCATCAGGCAGAGCAAGTAGGAGTTGAAGGCATCAGTCCAGAGCCTGTTGCGTTTAGAGATGTACAGAAAAGAAAATTGACTTCTGAGGCAATCTGAAGTTCAGCAGCAGAGAGATGATATACTTTTACCTTTCCATCTGAAGGCAACAGTAATCAAAGTTAACTATTTTAAGTGCACTATCCAAGGAACAATGCAAAGCCCACAGTTTTCCTAAAATCCAGCTCCATTACCTAATTTACTTTCAGGCTTCTTACTGGACCCACTTGTCTTTGAAACACACAGTGCTTGGTCTTCCTAGGGAAGACCTGGCTATTACAGCTGCCTGAGCCAGTCCTGTGGTATTGCTGAAAGGACTTTGCGTGTACCGTGCCCTGGCATGTGCCATGAAGTATACACTATGGGAGAAAGTGGCCACCCTTTCCTCCCAGGTGTGCCAGAGCCACCCCGAGAACATTCCAGTGGGTGATAATAGAGCTGGTCAACAAATGAGGCTTGGGGACAAGCCCCAAGTCCGTTGTACACAGCCAGGGAGGCAAGCGGTCACAGTGGAGCAGTAACATCAAGACAGTAATGGCTCAAGGGACTAAATCTTTGTAGTCACCACAGCAGATGACAGGTTAAGGGTGTTGGAAAGGAAAGAGCTAACTTCTTAGGCGATGACAAAGACTTCTCCACACTTGCAAGTGGCTATAGCCGTGCTAACAGATGCACCAGTATTGGTCTCATACGCCTTCACAAACTGCAGAAGGAAAGAGATTTCCAGATAAGCATTTTGTTTCAAGCAGAAGTGACAATCTTTCCTTTGAAATTAATCTTTTCTAACTGTTTATCACCATTAGTTTGTATGATCAGATTCAGATTAGGCAGAATGAGAAAGACCCACTAAGATCATAGACATACCCAAGATAGACTAGTAAAACTGGAAGGTCTTTCTTTATCTGCAACTTCATGTTATGAGCAAAAGCATTTGTTGTGGTATAATGCTTTAACTTCACTTACCTCACCAGCATAATTATACCAGCACAAGCACTTTTTTCTGTTGTGATCAAGTCTACAACACCAGTACATGTAACAACATTGCCAAGGTATCACCCTGCATCACTGCTTTGGCAGGTAAAGTTCCAGAGACAGAAGCACAAAGCCCAGCATGTTAGAGAAGAAAATAACAGACACAGATGCAACTACATCCTTGTTGGATCTGCCTTTTTAATACCCCTTACCCCCCACCAAAGAATGATTGCTGCAGAACAGATTACAAAAAGAATAGGTGTATGAAATACTAACCGTGCAACTGTAAGCCTAACAGCTGAGGACAGCAAGCAGAGAAGTCTCCCACGAGAAGGAGCGAGGGAAGTATTCCCAAAGGCAGTACTGATCCCTTACATTTGATCTTATCCCCTCATCACAATCTACACGTTTTTTGGCAAGATGACAGGTAGATGGAGAACAAGTTAACTTCTCTATCAGTGGGATGGTTTGGCATGGTACAAGAAGCACGTATCCTTACAACTACAAAGTCAAAAGGCTTAGCAGAACCACCCTGTTTACTTAACGAAGTGACGTAAGGCACACAACCACGCAAGCATAGCCTTTGTTCTTTCCTCCAGCTATCCCTGTTTTTCCTCAATGCCCTCCCACTAGTTTCAAGCCTAGCAAAGTACTGTGTAAACCCTAAAGCAGTTACTGCATCTTTTTAATGTCCAAGAGTGGTCTGACTAGGCACCAAGAGTACCTAATCATGATAAACCTGAATATAATTGTTGGCAACTGGAATGTTCCTAGAAATTCTGTTTATATATATGTTTTGCCATTAATAAATTTTTCTTTAGGAAGTTGAGTGCTTTGAAGAAATGGTCATGCTTCACATGAACAATTACCAAACAATTAACAGATGGTGTTATACTATCATAAGTTCAATTCTTTGTAGTGACATACATAAAAGATGGTGAAGCCTTCTATTAATGTGCTTAAGACATGCTACTTGCATGTGTAACAAGACTATGGCATCTATTTATCAATTCTATTGAGGATAAATTCCTGATATAAGTGCAACAGAAAAAACAATTACCTAGTACAATAGCAGACTAAGCAGAAGATAACTCAATTGAACTTAAGATATTTGCCTGTACATCACAAGACAGGCAATTAGGATAATAAAGAGAATCATACCAGTTTTTATTATTATATTTTAAGTCTCAGCAGGCTTGTTTTCAGTCATTTCAAGATCTTTTGTCATTTCACTAGCCAAAGAAACACAGAAATCACAATGAAGTTGGCCAGATTTAAAGGCAAGTCACATCCCTCAGCTAAGACTGTTAACTTTAGATAATTGCCATGGTTTAACTCCAGCCGGCATCTAAGCCCCACCCAGCCACTCACTCAGTCCCCACCGGTGGGATAGGGGAGAGAATCAAAAGAGTAAGAGTGAGAAAACCCATGGGCTGAGTTAAAGACAGTTTAATAGGGAAAGCAAAAGCTGCGCACACAAGCAAAGCAAAACAAGGAATTCATTCCCTACTTCCCATCGGCAGGCAGGTGTTCAGCCATCTCCAGGAAAGCCGGGCTCCATCACACGTAACGGTTACTTGGGAAGACAAACGCCATCACTCCAAAAGTCCCCCCTTCCTTCTTCTTCCCCCAGCTTTATGTGCTGAGCATGATGTCATATGGTATGGGATATCCCTTTGGTCAGTTGGGGTCAGCTGTCCCAGCTGTGCCCCCTCCCAGCTTCTTGTGCACCCCCAGCCTGCTCGCTGGTGGGGTGGGGTGAGGAGCAGAAGAGGCCTTGACTCTGTATAAGCCCTGCTCAGCAATAACAAAAACATCCCTGTGTTATCAACACTGTTTCCAGCAGAAATCCAAACCGTAGCCCCATAGAAGCTTCTATGAAGAAAATTAACTCTATCCCAGCCAAAACCAGCACAATAGTGCAGCAGAACATCATAATCTATCTATTTTTGTCTAAATAAATACACAAAGAGCAAGACTGGACAAAAGGCTATGAGGGACCAAATATGAGTTTTGATTGTTTGTATTTATTAGACAATGACTGCATTATTACTATTTTCCACATATAAGCCCAGGTTTCCAGCCTGATGCAAGGAGCACTACAGGAGTCAAGGGGGTGAGCCCCAAGTCAGGGTCTGGCTAGGCAGGGGAAAGAGGGATGCTGTGGGCTGCAGGCAGTTCCCCTGGCTGGCAGCACCGTCAGGGAGGCTGGGGACCCTGTGGCATCCAACGGGGACAGCCCAAGCTCCTAGTGCTGTTGCAATAAGGTGTTAATTTAGAAGGGAGTGAAGACAAGGCTGAAGCTTCCTTAAGTACACACACACCCCTCTAAACCCTAATAAATCCACACACAGGAAGCAAGACGATGGTTTACCATGAAAGAGGAAGCTCATCTGCGTAAGTTCCAGTTTACGTAGTCACCAGAGTTGGAGATGCCTCAGCAGCAAGTCATCGGTTCCAGAGGTGACCAGCAAGACTGACAGCTGCTCTCAGCCAGAGCACCTTCTCACATCATAGGGAGGGCACCCAAACTGTTCAAGGCATCTTGCAGAAAGTGGCACCTTACAGGCAGCTATTTGGCCTGTCCAGAAGCCAAGATGCAGTAGCCTTCCAGTATACCAGTATTTCCCAGTGCTGGGGGCAGCCACTGCTGCCTCTTGCCTTGGGGACTGCCCAGCTGGCAGGGGAAGGGAGGGAATGGCAAGGCTGTTGTGCCAGGGGAGATCAAGTGCATCCTCCTCCCCAGTGTTATTAGGCAATCTAATTACTAATCTAAGAATTTGACAGACTGACAGTAGCCAACTCCACCATTACTGCATCTTTTAAAGAGTTTTTTATATCCATCTCAAAAGAAGCTACAGCTCACCTCCTGAAAGGAAAATAAACACTGTCTGAGCCAAGTAAATAATGTTTCACTTCAAAATTCAATTCAAAACCAAAATGAAACTGGAAGTAAAAGTGACATTTGCTTCATTATCATGACTAAAATTCTCTAGCAGAGAACTGAATTGACCAAGACAATTTGAGAAGCTGTCAGCAGACAATATCACTTGAAAAGTTGAATATGAAATTTGAAGACAAAGAATTTCACATCAGAATTTAAGATGCAATATTGTTTAATACTCAAGTCAGGTATTGCATATGTTGAATAACCTCACACTAACTGAGGAAACAAAGGTTAAAGGTAAGGTACCTAGTAATTACTTAAGCAAGTATGACATTTTTAAGGTATCATATTTTTCCCCTACAACATTGGTGGGAGGAACAAGAATAGGGGAAGGAAGAAGCATAGGTACCATTAAGATTAAGGCTTGCCTTTCTTATGCACCACATCAAGAAATAGTCAAGAGCGTCAAGGTACTGTAATATGACCCTCAGAACAGATAGTTCCTTGTCCTCAGCCACCATGAGATCTCCAGGCTTTATTTGCCAGCCTTCAGAGGAGGATCAAGTTCTCATCCTTCTGTCCTTGCAAGTTAGGAGGGGAAAAAAAACCAACCCGCAACAAAAAACCCACCAACAAAACACCCCCACAAAAAACCAAACAAAACCAAAAGACACTACAAAAAACATTTTCCAACTCAACAGTCATCACATCTTGTAATTGACCTCACACACTTCCCAGTACCCCAGAAATAATCAAACATAATATGGGTTTTCACCCTCCGATTTCATTTTTGCTTCCTAGATAGTTGTTTTGAAGATTAGAGCAGGCTTATAACGTTATAGCCTACAAAATTTCCCTGTTCTGCTGAAAAAAAGCTTGTATTTTAGTCAATAAACAGAGTGAATCACCATAAAAAAGTATAGCGATTGCATACTTACAAAATTTTCAGAAGCTTAGAATCCTTGCTTTAAGACTGAAAAAACTGCCATCAGTACACTGTACAGTGATGTAACAGATGTGTGTGCTAGAAAAACATCAAAATAGCAGTCATAAACCTTTGTAGATTAAGGCAGACACTGCTAAGAACTGACATTCACCTCTTACTTTTGCTTAAAGCAATTTTAGATCTTCATTTTGGTCTCACTGGCTGCCATCACCAATGACACCTATCTAGGAACACTTTGGAGTCTGTAATTTTTTTTTTTGCAGCTTTTCAAAACAAACCAAAAAAGTACCATTTTATTGAATTATGGTTTTTGCATGTTGTTATTACTTAGCAAACATCAAGGCTCTGATTTCATGATCCAGAATTCTTCAGCAGCAACAGCACTAGTTTAAGGTGTTGCCACTGTTCAGCCCCATATTTTGAACCTCTGCACAGCCCCTCCCGTCGTCCTGGCATGCAAGTCCAGCCAGCTGCAGTCCAAACTGATAAACGGGAAGATAACCCAGAAGTTTCACTGAAGCCAGATCAGCTCACTGTAAGGGCCATAGTACAGCTGCAAAGGCAACTGTGCCAGCACAGCTACACGATGCAAGGCAACATTTTTACCGAACACTTCATACCATAAAGATACAGCCAAACAATCTAGTAGTTTAATTTTTTTTTTTTTTAAATCTCTTATATTCATAGGATGAGGCAGAAGATATATAAGAGTCAGAGATTCCACTTTTAAAAAAATCCCACAGCCTTAATATTGGAAGAGAGCTTGATAAATAAATAGATAGTTCATAATCCAAAAAGTTGACTAAAAACCAAGATACTTTTAAGGATCATTAAAAAACCTGACAAGAAAATTCTAAGAATGTTATTTCCAGTATTAGCAGACTGCAAACTTTGGCTACAGGAAAGCCTTTATCCAGACAACATTCCCCTGGGAGAAGCAGCACTCCACCGGATTATACCCCTTCACTTAATCACAGTGAAGAAATTTAGAAGTTGTTAATATCTGGAAGCCACAGAAAAGTTTCTAAGAGGAGACACTGAAGGAGCTTGCCACAACAAGACCAGGCACACACTACAAGCCACAGAGATAGCACTGTGTTTTGCTAAATCACCAGGAGAACGTGTCGGGCATGGACTGCTGGACAAGGCACCCCCTCCCCGCCGCACACACATCTTGTACAGGCAGTGGGGAACAGCAGACCCATCTCCCCCTCTCTTCCAGAGGATCCTGAGGCAACGTCACACCAGCTATGGTGTTCAGGGCTTGCAGAAGAGGAGGCAGCAGCCCCCCATGGGGCTGCACTGTGGGAGTGAGCTGCAAAGGGACCCACTGCCCATGTTAAGGCTCAGGCTTGGCCCATCTCTGCTTTTCCACTAAAGGAGGTGGTTTACTCCTTATTGATTATCAGAAAGGGGGGAGAAAAAAAAAAAGTCTGGCCCCTGCCTGATGTCTCCATCCAAACACTTCCCAAAGCAAGAACAATTTATTCTAATTTGCAAACACTTCCAGAGTAAGACCTGCACAGAGCTGGTCTCAATCTGTGCCTACCAAGGCTGGGCAGAAGCATTACACAGGACATCCACCCTGTCCCAGCGCCTCACACCAGTCAGGCTCTTGAGATGAGGCTGCCAAGGGCTGAGTACACAGCCTGGCCTCTTCCACCCCTCCCAAGGCACGACTGCTCTACAGGAGCAGAGAACTTTGAACCGCAGGGCTGCCACCTCAGGCTGCAGCTGCATGTGACCACGTACACTCCAGGTACGTTGGCACTGGACTGCCAGGAGACCTGAAGCCTTGCTGAGGAGAGGATGAAGGCAGGGAAGCCTGCTGGCGCTGTCATGAGTGGGATATACCCTAGGACAGGGCTGCACCTCCAGTCCAATCCGCCAGAGGCAGGGGCATCCTGAGGGTCCCCGCTCCGTGCTCCTTCTCCCTGGAGGAGGGCAAGCCCGTCTGTAACCAAGAGCCTCTCCAGACACCTAGCAGCCCAAGAGTCACCAGAGAAAGTATCCAAATAGAAGACATAAGAGACATTCACTGCTTTTTCCATGCCAACTTCAGCAAAGATGGAGCATTTCACCAAACCAGCACAAACTGAAACAGAGCACCCCAGCGCACAGGAAGGTAAGCATCGGCACCCACTGCTGGCAGCGACAGCCACCCCACCATGCATCCTTTGGAGAGACGGACACATTACACTGGTCAACTCTTACCATTATGCAATAGCCTATGTCAAAGTCATTTTAATCGCTTTCCCCAGGAGAGATTTTGTGAGCAGTGCAGCACATTTTGGAGCCCGCAGAGGTCAGACGAAGCCTCTGGCTGGTCACGCAGAAGAGGGCGATGTGGATGGCATTGCTCTGCAGGCCCAGAGACACCAATGCTGGCAGTTTCTAGCTCTTGACACCACTGACAACTGACCAAAGAAATGCAGCAAAGAGCCCTTCAAACACAGTAACAACAAATTAGTCATTAGTCTTCCTATCAAAATATTTCTCAAGAGATCTTATCCTGTTTTTACATTCCTTATGGAAGAGCAGCAAGGTTATTGCAATACCCTCAGTGTTGTCTCTGAGCTCTTTTAAAGGCGAGAAAAAGGGACAAAATTCAGCAGTCTGCTTGGATATAGGATTATTTGATCCACATTAAGATTTAAAGCAAGCTTTTCAGAATCACAGTACAGGACGCAGGTGAAAACACACTAGAGTCCAACACCACTGCTGCAGGGACAGGAGTCTGGGGCACAGGGGGGAAGAAATGCACAGGTTGGATCCCCATTCACACTGAACTGCTATTGGCACTGTAAGAGCTTTTTAGTGCATGGAAAATGTGCTGTTTTGGGGATTCGCACCACTGAGCTGGATAAGGCAGACTACCAGAACCCAAGTGAGCCTAGAACTGCTAGAGCTTGTTGAAAGGAGGGTTCTCAAACCCTGGCTTTGCGACCTGTATCAACTCAGTACCTACATCAACTCAGCATGCTGAGTAAAAGGAGCTCTCCCATGTTTGCCACCTAGTTCACCAGCCCTGTTCCAGAGGGCATCCTAGGGGCTTCACTGCTGAAGGCTGCTGAACAGAACAGCTTGATAGAAGGAGTACCAGTGTAGTTCACTCAGGGAGGAAGCAGCAAACTCAAACACCAAAAACCACACACACAACACCCTGTGAAATATTACTATTACCAAACAAAACCTGGAGTCACTTGTTTATTGAAGTTCATTTATTAGAAGGCAGTTATTAGGGCCAAATAAACAGACATGAGAGAAGTTTCTATAATTAACCTGTCACCTACCAACTAGTGTTTACAACCACGTTCAATAGCTTTTTTTTTTAAATAGCTTCCAAACTTTGTTGTATTTTCTAACAGACTGCATTTTTTGGTTTTGTTTGTTTTAAGTCTCTGTTCATACTTCTCTACTTTTCAATGGGTAATAATAACCACAACAGGCTCAAAAAAAAAACCAAACAACCCCACAAAGCAAGAAAACCCCAAAAAACCCAATGGCCCAACAAAGAACATTAGTACACATATTAAAAAGGAGATGAACACTTGCCAAGTTCCCATCCCAGGAATATGGAGACTCCTAACCACTCTGCCCCAAACATCCAAATGTAGCCCTGTTGGTCCTCTAGTCCTCTGCAGGATCATACCCCTGCACCACTCTCCTCTTCTTCAGGACTGAAAACTCTCTGAATCCCAGCAAATTCAGCACTAGTAAGTGGTTGCACTATGTTATGCATTATTAATTCACTGCCACAGGCCTGAAAAACAATAGGTAGATTCTCTCTATGCACATCTGCAGTGGAAGAGAGGAAGCAAGTTAACAGGCACAATGCAGCTTTTCAGCAGCAGTCTCAGTTCCAACTCAGATGCCTTCACATCCCTGGTTTAATCCACACAATACACAGAGTGAACAGGATGTTTGCGGAAACAGATAATATCTGCTTTGGAGTCTATATACAGTTATTTTCTCACTAGAGATAACTGATAGGACATCATAGCACCTGGTCTCACATCAGAGATAACAAGCCTTCCAGAGGTACACCCTTACTGTTCTTTCACATGATGATATGGTGATATAGGGGATGCAGAGCTCTCACTAGGTCTGCACACTAGCTTTATTTTAAGATCAAACAATACCTCAACAAAACAAAGTCCCACACTTTTCCCCAAGACTACAGAAGTGCACAATATGCTCAGTTTAGTCATTCAGTAAACACCAAAGCTCATAGCACCATACCTTAAGATCTCTAAATTCTAGGTCTCTTCCTTCCTTGACTACTCCCAGCATTTCAGTTTGGTTTCCTAAATAAATAAATTATATGTAATTTCAGAGCATTAGCTGTAGTGTCTTTTGAACCCTTTAACCGACACAAAGTTTGACCATAATAGATACTCCAAAAAGTAATAAGTTATTACAATTTTCACAACAGAGGGACAAGGGAGACCCCTTTTCATACCCCCTTCTAAGTTAGGGTTTCCTCATCAAGAAGACTGTCAGTTACTCATACCTTGTTAGACAGAAGGAAACCTGGAGACACCAAAGCAGTTCATAATTTCCCCTGCTTACAGAGCTCCTTACTCACATCTTGTTTCTCTGCTCAGATCACTCCTAAACACCAGCTAGCAAACCTTCTTTTAACAAACCTCTTTCATCCCCTAACAATTTCAGCCTGATTGCTGGTAGCCTTTCTGTAGTCACAGGAGAGTGATTGCAACTCCCAACACATGCAGAAGCAGGCACAGGTGTTGCTAGACTCAATTACAGTATCAACGAGTAGGTGGGGATTTACTTACATTTCCAAAAAAAGAATCATAAAAGTTTACTATCTAAAAGATTTTATGGATGGCAGTTTTCTTGCACAATTCTACAGTCTTATCTCACTCCCACTGAATTCAATGAAAAAGCTACCTTTGCATACACAAATAGTTTGACTGAGCCATAAAACACTATAAGAGGAAGTAATTTGGTTTACTGATTTCTCTAGTGAGAATATCTGGACTGTGAAATTTGGTGTTCACTCTAAATAAAAGCTTTCACTTCACTTTTTCTTTATATATATTATTTAATATACCAGTCCTTATATTTTCCTTCCATGAACAGTGGGGTCCTTGCCCAGCACCCAGAAGCACTGGGGTGGCTTTGCTAAGGAAAAGCACTGCAGGAGCCTCTCAGCTGCTGTAGACTGACACAGATTTCAAATGGCAGACACCTGCATTTTCCAGCAGAGTAGCTGGCACAGATTTGGGGCTATCATTTAGGATATAAATATAGACAGTTGGTATAAAAGGCAGGTGTCTATATTTGAGTTACTCATCTTATGCTTTCTGCAGAGCAGAGAGAAACAAGCTACACCACAGGGCAGCTTATCTGGCCTGCCCTAGATACCACTCCTGAACTAAGATGAATCATACCCTAGACAAACACATTTATTTCCATGAACTGTAAAAAGGTCTAGAGATGCATAAATCAGACAAGAATGCCTGATTTTTACAGGTCTAATATTAGGTAAAATGAATCCTGACTGTCGTGCCTGTATTATACTGAAAACCCACAGCACTGCTCCTGGGAGAGCATTATAGACGTGGTAAACTTTCTTTAGGGAGGTAAATAAGAAAAGGAAATCAGGTTGAATGGAAGGGTACTCTAAACTTGACCCAAAGTGCTTGGAGTGAGTAAGGATTTTCTGACACAAAAGAGATAATTATGGCCATCCCACTGGAAGTGGGAGTAGCTATTTGAAAGGAAAGAAGGAGGAAAAAAAAAAGTGCCTTCTTTTTTTTTTTTTGGACTGCATAGGGTTTGTGCTCTCTATAAAATTAGCTGGGCAAAGTAAGAGTAAAGAGCACGTCTAGTCTTCTGAGCAGATTGACACTCCTTGGTAAGGATGCACAAGAGCTGCTTTGTGCAGGCATAGACACGCAGCTAAAATGAATGCAAAGGGAGGATAAAATATTGCAAATTCAAACAGCCGGATTCTACACCCCCTGTGCAGAGGCTTAAGTGAATCCATAAGGAAAAAGCCAGAAGTGATTTAGGTCAGACTAGAGCCATCATTAATACAGGATCCCTATGTTAGTTCTGCCTTTAAGAAAAAATACTCTTCTGTGCAAGAAGATATTATGCCCAGACAAACTATGCCCTAGGTAACCCTCAGGATAATCTCAGGGTTATCTAGACAGGGTGAGCAAACATCAGAAGATTCAGCACTTCTACTGAGACTAGAGTCTTCTCCAATTTTTATTTTTTTGATGGTTTAGAAAACAGTCTGGAAATTTCACAAGCACTGTTTTTTTCCACAAGACAGAAAACCCTGCATTTGATTTACTTTTACACATCACCACTACTAAGAAAATGTACTCAGCACATGAGAGGATTTGAAATTATATATTAAAGAAACGAAGGAAAGACATGTCCATGTTTGTGTCCTCTGTATATGTCCAATCCTACAACTGTAACTGCATAGGAATAGCTCTACTGACACCGATGATTGAGCTCTGCAAGTTTGTGTGATGTACGCGCATGTACATGCAGCTGAAATGAATGCAAAGGGAGGGTAAAATATTGCGGATTCAAACAGCCGGATTCTACACTCCCTGTGCAGAGGCTTAAGTGAATCCATAAGGAAAAAGCCAGAAGTGATTTAGGTAGGTGATTTTGTGTAGGTCTGATTTGCAAACACTAGCAATTGCAACTTTTAACTTAAGACAAAATTTTCAAAGATTTCCATTTGGAACTGTGAGTTCACGCCATTTCATTTCAATAAACAAAATTAACTTTGAGATAGAAAAGGCAGCAGAACACAATAAGCTCATTTTTCTTTTATTTACATTCCCCTCTAATATATATTTTTATTTAATGTGGTAAAAGGCAAAGTTAATACTCTGTGCCAAGTTTCAGACAAGTGTGAAATTTCAAGGCTTATTAGGTTATTAAGCTTCTGAAATAAGGACTTATATTTATAAAAGAAGTGCTGACGCAACCTGAACTCTGAGCAGTGGTAACTGCACCACAACAGCACAGTTCATATGCAGCGTGATCAGCCCAGATTACCTTATCCTAATAAAACGAACAATGTAAAACAGAGAAAATTATTTCAAAGAATCGTATTTCTAGTGCTGTCATGTTTGCAGACACATTTGGGTTTAAATGATGGGAAAACGTGAATCTATTTATATATTCTCAAGTTACACCCACAAAACAGGATCCCAGAGAAATTCTCGCAAACAGGGTTTGCAAGAATACAGCAGAAGTGTGTGTAGGTAGGTGTGTGTGCCTAGATGGATTATGTATGTAATCAACATGTAAAGCTCCATAATGCTGGAAATAATAAATTGTTGTGAATGTGTAAGGGTGGAAAGTGCATTTTACATGGATTATCTGCCCTAGTTCCTGTTCTTATTTTTGGAAAGCAATCAGCTCTTCGTGAGAACTCAGCACCACGCTGAGCCACCCTGGGGCTTTTCGTGGCCCAGCCCTTCACTTTGCATTATCATCTGTTAGCAGCCACATCCTGTGCAGACTGATTCACTGCAGCCAAGAAAGACGGAGAGAACAGGAGACCCTCTGAATCCTGAGGTCTGAAATCACTCTAACATACTGCTCACACTGTACTATGTAAAATAAAGTTACCTTTGCAAAGGAATTTCCAGACATTTTTGTTACTGACTATTCCAAATAAAAGCTTATTTTAAGATAATGTGTAATTTTAACTCAAGATCTTCTCAAGTAAAGGTGATTTGCAAACTTTCATATGTCTGATTTGGAAGACCATATATTCATCCCAATTTAATTCAAACATAAAACAGAATAATTTTGACTACTTTTGCTTAATAGCTATGGTCAAATGTGAACAAAAATCAGGTACAGATGATCCAGTTTATGAATATTTATTCACTGATGAATATGAAATACATTATTATTTTCAACTATGGTAATATTTTTTTTTCTGTGAAGCTGAAGCTCATGGGGTTAGAGATAATACAGTATGTTGAACTTATATTTTTAAACTCTCTTTGGTGTTTTCTTTTGAAATGGTATGATTTCCTGATGCCTGACTATTGAACACAAATATGTTACAAGTCAATCAAAAAATCCAAATTACTGTTACAGTCTTTCTATTACTTCCAATTACACTGCATTTCTGTAGTATCTTAATATCTCACAGCACTTTTAAGCATGAATTTAAATGTAAGAGCAACTATGAGATTCTTGCTTTACATGTAGATGAAGAGACTTCAGGGATAAAATGACCAGCGCTCAGTGGTTGGGCTGGATGTACCAATCTTCAGTCTTAAACTTCCAGCTTTCAGCATTAACTCCAGTACTTTAAAACTAAATTACATAGTTTGATGTATCTGTTTTAAAGTTGTGTACAGCTGAGTCTTTGTACAGAATTTTTTTGAACAGTCTCCTATCATGATTACAGCAAGAGTAGGACATAAGCAAACATTGTATATAAGCAAGTTATATGACAGAGTGGCAGAAATACAGTTGCTGAACCATATAGAAATACAGTTTTCTGGTACCAGTGCTACCATAGCACACAGTGAGGGATGTGTATTGATGTAGCAACAGCAGATCTGTCAAAAAGAATTGGTGTGGGCTCAGTCCATGAATCCCATTTGTCTCCAGTATTACATGACTGATTACAGCTGAATTACAGTGACTTTAAACATACAAGTCAATTTTCTAAGCTAATTAAAATCAGGGAGACTAGTATTTCTAAGCTCCTATACGAAATACAGTGTAATCAAGAAAAGTGGACTATATATCGGTGATTCAAATAGAAACTCAATAGCTAGAGTTCAAGGGAAACAGTGCTACTAATAATCCATAGATTATCATTTTCCTGTATCACTTATAACAGGAACCAACTGTGTTTCCAGAGACATTGATACAATAATCACAAAGAATCAAAAATTTCTTTGAGAAACCAGATTGACCCATGCAAGCACCTCAGATGGACAGTTAAAACATACATCATGGATATATAAGTTCACTATTACATTTAAAAATGTAGAGACCTCATGCTGATGGTCTGCAAGCTGTTGAAAGCATCTTAGAAATCATCATGCAACTGGTGTCAAAAAAAAGAGCAGAGCCCATGCCTACAACAGCATCCAATAATTATAAGACTAGTGGAGTTCAGCTAATGTTAGAAACAAGAAGATATTTTTAGAAAATTTCCATTTTATAGGTCATCTTTGTCCATGTTAAGCCAGCTTTACAAAAAGACAGGTTTTAGCTAATCAAGTCACTGCAGCAAGGGTGAACACTCTTTCCTGACCCTCTTCACTCACGAATTCATCCTTGTGACACCCAGCTCAATGATGTTCCAATATCAAAACCTGTTAAATGGGTTTCAGGGCAAATGACATTCAAATAGGAAAAGAATGAAAATGTTACGCTCCAAAGGAAATTATTCTTATTTATCATTCATAAAGTGGGAACAGAAGATAAGCAATTATAGGGTTGGTGGTACCTCTGGACTGTGTGTGGTGTCTGAGGTATCGGGCTTCACACCTTTACTTTGCTTGACCTAAATTCTACCATTCTGTTATTTTTAGAAAAGACCTTGAAATACAGCAGCTTGTGTGTGAGCCAGGAGCCCTCTGTGTGTTTAACAAGGCTCAACACCCCTGCTAACCTTCTCCTTCGTCAGCGCAGTTGGAGATTAATGCAGTGATTAGATGGCTTTCTTAAAGGAGGTATTGTTTCATTTCAGCAATAGGAAAACTACCCTGCGTAAAGCAATAAAGATTTTAAACCAATTAAACAGCCTAAAAGCATATCTATTTCCCTTAGGGCTCAATGTGTCTTGAAAAGCTAGGAAAACCCAACAGTTTCAAATCCTCTCTCGCTCCACACACCCCACAGCCAACAACTGTACTCGACCTCCTTTCTAACTATTCTGTCATCTTTAGCTCTTAATTCTGGTGGAGCAGCTGTGTAAATATAACTGGAACTAAGAAATCATAATCTTCACAGCTTAGGGATTATCATCTTTTACCTTCCTGAGCTGTTTGCAAGCAGGTATTTAGTCTGGAAGCACTGTCTGGCCTCCCTGCCTGCTTTTTCTCCTTAGATTTTGGGTTTGCCTTTGAATAAAAACAATACGTGAAAGCTGGGTGACTGAGCCATGCGCCAGGCCCTGCGGCAAGCAGGCAGCATCGCCCAGCCGCTGCACCAGTGCCTCAGATCACTCACAGCCAGTGCAATAGAAGACGACACTGACAGGGAGGACACTCAAGCCCTTAATTTGCCGTTTAGGATTTTTTTCAGCTAGGTCTTTGAAACTGCATTTTTTGCTTCTTTACAGTTGGTTTAAGAAGACTGACTAATGCTTTAAAGAAGGGCAAGGTACCAGCTATGTATCACCCCTTTATTTTGTTCTCAGATAGGCAGGATGGCTGTGGGAGCCCATATGACAACCCCAGGCCTCACCCTGCTGTGAAGTCAGGCTGGGCATTTCCCTTCAGTTTAAAAACGCACGCAGGTTTATCTACACAGCTCTGCAGTCTTGTACTACTCCTAAAAATAATCACAGCCTGCAGAGCAGCGTGAGAGGGGCAGGCCTTCACATACCTATGTCAGTCAGGATTAAAAACAAAAAAAAAAACCCACAAAGCTTTCCTCATCCCCCAGACTAAACAAACAGATGATGCCCATTCACAGCTCCCTATACATCCCTTCCAGTGGCAACAGGAGGTGTTCTGGCTCAGGGACATGAGGCTATCAGCTGTCAGAGTGGGGCTGTAAACTGTGACCCTCTCAAAAGATGAGCCACCCAACAGTAAAGTTAAAACACTGATGCAAAAAGCACCGATTCCTGCCTAGATTTCTCTCTCAAAAGAAGTTAAAGGAAGATGGCTTTATGAGTACATGTTTGCTGGCCTTCATGCATTGCAATCCACACAGCTGAATCAAGATTGCATGTTAAGGTTGGTGCTCTATACATAGCGTATATAGATTGCCTACATTTTCCACACTCCTTCTCTGCTGTATCAATGCAGAATCTAAATCCTACTCCGATGCCAAGAATGACACTCTCCTCTCAACAAAAAGTTTCAGACAGACACTAATTAACACCCTGCTATCTGTAAACAAATGATCCAAGATGCAGGTAACCCCCCCAAGAAGGCAGAGCTGCCTCCATGCAGACCTGCTGGGTCTGGAATGGCTTGCTAGCCCCTACCCCACCAGGCTGCCTTCAGCTCCTCACCGCTCTGTGACTACTGCGTCCCAGGTAATAAACTCCTGCAGGACCGAAGTGCTGTGTAAGGTGGTACAGAAGCACCTCTCAAAGTCAGGCTGAGAACTGTGGACTGGCTGTGGGTACTGCTTTTCACACATTAAGAATAGGATAAAACCTAACCAGAATAGGATAAAACATGAGAAAGGTTTCACCTATCACCTGGCTGAAAACCAGTATTTATATCTTTTTCAAATGTAAATGCACATTCAGTGCAACACGACTCAAAAGTGATGTCAAGAACTTGAAGGAGTCTCACCATCCTCCAGTACTTTTTCTAGCTGAAACAGTCATAAGCTAATACAGAGCCACCCAGCTAGAAAACAGAGACCAGATCCTGAAGGCTGGTTAACTTCAAATGATTGCATGTGCGTAAACAGCTGAGGCAATGCCATACCAACTTTTGTAAGCTAAGACAACAGTGATAAGGTTACAAGACATTGTGGTTTTGTTCATTTTTAACAGTGCTGCACCAATTTAAATGCAATTCCATACCTCCTTAAAGTAGCAGCAGTTTAAGATACTTACCTAGTGCCTTGAACAGTGACATTTGTAGCCCATTTTAGCAAAGATTCTTTTAAAATTTAACTTGTGTAATTCCAGCATTGTAACAAAATTATACCTGCTTATTCAGCTCCTCTAAAGATTTTCTTACACATACCAGTATTTAGTCCAGAACTGCCAATTCATCGTATGGAAGAGAGTGATCCCAGCCTGACAGAACTATGCCAGCAGAAACTCAATCAGCTAAGATACCAAATGCTCTACTGCAATCACCACTTTGTTCATAGTTGAAGACTTTGTCATAGTAATACAAAAGTTTCGGAGGTACAGCTACATTTGTATATTTTACTCAGAACAGTTACTGCAATATTCCAGCAAAACAGTTCTAGTACAGATAAAGGTATAGCTTGAACATAAAACTCATCCCCCACTCAGTTTTCTACTTCCAAGTCAGTATTAAGTATCACAAGGTAACAACCATGACATTTTATAAACACTACTCTCCACCTTCTCTCACTTCAAGAGTGCTAGAGTACAGATCGGTCATGTCTTTTTATTTAAAATGATTCACTGAAGTTTTCATACATAGAAGAGTTTAGGAAGACTGTCACCAGATAAACATTAGCATGTTTAATATGCAGCACAAAATATGGTGGACTTTTTCAAGCAGGGTGCCTTTTCAAATATTCCCAATAGAAGCCTCATGAATACTTGAAGCAATTACCACTTGGTATTGTACAGTTTGTTTACTGGGTACAAAGAGCCAGCCTGTCATCTCACCTTCCTCACCCTAGTAGCACTGTGCACCTGATAGGAAGGAAAATGTTAGACAGATTATACCAATTACCCCCCAAATTCATAGGCTCAGCATCACTAATATAGCTTTTTCTCAAGACTGACTGTTAGTAACCTACATTTTGATGTGCCATCAGTTACATAAACAGAAATGAAAATATCAGGGTTTTGAGAGATAGGCTTGGATATTCTTGTTCAAACTTAGCAATTTCGATTTGCAGGCTAAATGTCTCGTCTATGTTCACGTTCTGGAACTAATTAGAAGCTTCCATATCTCTTGCCACATTCTACTCACTGCCGTAAAATTCCAAGAGGAAATTCACCCAAGGCTTAAGTACACGTGAGTCCCTCATACAGCTTCAGATACACAAGCCTGAAGATACTAAATTAAGTACCACCTGTGAGTACATGTGATAAATGCCCAACATCACCTGTTAAACATTGCATATAACACAAAATAGGTTCAGCTATATAAAAGATTTTTCAAATTATGTAAGATCCATCACTTCTTTCAGAAAGGAGTCACTGCAGTTAGTATTCCTTCTGTGAATATACAGACATGCCATTGATTTAAAGTTTTTAATGAGATACCTGCAATTTGTACCACCATGACATTTATGAGCCTCACCACATTTATAAGACTTTGGTTTTCAACAGAAATAGCTCTACTGTTATTAGAATCACAGAGGTTGATGAGAACGTACTGCTGCAGTACAAGTCAGACACCTTCTCTCTGCAGGCTTGTTTTGAATTGTTTATTAAGGTTTAAGAAGTCATCCACATTTCTATAAATATAGACATTACTTGAGTAAGTGACTTACAATGTCACCAGTGCAGGTACATATATAACCAACATACAAAAGCTCCACTGGAAGCTACTTCAGTTTATTCAAAAAGGACCAAGATGTCATAAAAAAAACAGCTGTCACTTTCAGTTATTGAAGACACTAAAGTGCATTTTTGGTTACCTCCTGGATGAACAGCTGCTGGTTAAAAAGTTTGATTATTTTTTTTAAACATATCTAAGTTACATTAACTGACATTCAGGTTTGTAGCTGTCATCCTCTGATACATGGCAGCAGGTAAGAAAAATGTATTACTTTGCTGGTTGAGTAAAAGGAGGAAATAGATGTTGCTTTTTTTTTTTTTTTAAACTTTTCTTTTTATCTGATATTTCCAACAAAAGTTTAAAGATAATCTAACATTCTGATGAATTTTTACAGCACCACTAAAGTTAGTCTTAAAAATCCAGGCTCTGTTTTAGCCCTTTTAATTACTAGCGAAATTTCTAAGCAGTCACTTGAAGCTCTGTACCAGTAAGAAAAACTACCCTCTCTTTTCCGTCAAACACTATCCTGCCCAGTTAACACTGTTTGCACACTCTGTAAACAAGAACAGCTTAAAGCATAATTAAAGCAGAACACAGGCCCATCTTGAAAATCTTCCTTCCCCGCTCCCCCCGCCTTCCCCACCCCCAGTAGTGTCAAATGTTTTGAGTGTATAAAGCATTATTACATTCCTAACCACAAAATACTTTAAGAGTCACGATAAAAAAAGCATACGTTGAAAGTGACATAGCAATACCACTTTAATAAAATGGGGCATTTGGGGGGGATACAAGATGTGCTCTGCTAATTTTAACTCCATCTTTACTTCATTATAATTTTGTTTTATTGCCAAAAAACTCACCAGTAGAGCAAAGAACGCTGCACTGGTTAGAACCACAAAAGCCAGAGTTGTTCTTTATAGCTCCTTTACTGCAATTAATTTACTTTCAACTTGATAGTAGGACGACATAATACTCATCATTCAGAAATAAATTACTAATTTTGAGTAATAGTTTAAACCTGATTAGCACTGTATAATGATGAACGGCTACTTCTAAAAAATAAAAACCCTACATACCAAAAACATGCTATATGTTGGGAAACCACTTTTCCATGCTCCAGCGTGTTGTTTACATTTTTTACTTGTCAAAAAGTCTTTCTTTTATCAGTTGAAGAATCCACAGCACTTAAATTTCAAGTATTTGAACTGAACATGATTCAATTTCAAAAAGTGCCAAATTAAAAAAACACTACACATGTAGCCAAGCTTTCATAGAAATCCTCAAACAAGATAAAAAACAGCCTCTCGAAATAATGGGTTACTAGCTTCATACATGTTTTTAAAGCTGTATAATGTTCACCTAAACACTCCACTTACGAGCATTAGAAGTTTAAAAACACAGAACACCTTCAATGCAAATTGCTTGCAGAGGGTACCCTCAAACATATGAATACAACACTAAGCAGAAACCCCTCGTTTTATTTGGCTATTTAGACATCCATGTCACATATACCCACCCATCCATTTCCTGATAGTATTACATCATCTATTAGGGCTTCTGAAATAGTGCAGAGCCATAAAACTCAAAAGAGACTAGTAAAAAAAAAGTTCCATAACTGCACAGCCTTCCACATGGCAAGGTTGTGCAACTGATTGTTTAATGTAACTAAGCTTAACGGCATCCAAACAAGCAGGCCTGAGTTTGGAAGCTGTCTTATGTCAAATTTTGACCATGTAACTACTCTAAAATAGAAAGGTCAAAATAGAACTCATCTCTTCTTTTTCTGCTGCCTCAACATTTTCCTTCGCTTAATTATCATATCATGTAGTTTCTCCAGTCCCTCTTTGAGTCCATCTCCAATGATTGCACAGGTAGGCTGCAAATGCCAGGGAGTCGAAGAACTCAGCTCACTCATTGCTAACATTTTTTCAATTTCAGAAAGTGAGAGAGAGTTCCTCAAGTCCTGCTTGTTAGCAATGATAAGGACAGGCACTCCTTGATTTTCAGATATCCTAGTAATTTTATGAAGTTCCGTTTTGGCCTCCTCCATTCTCTCAACATCGACAGAGTCCACCACAAACACAATGCCATCGGTGCACCTTGTGTACGACTTCCACAGCGGCCTTAGCTTCTCCTGGCCACCCACATCCCAGAAGTGGAAAGTGACCGTTTTCGAGTTGCCCAGTGTCACTTTGATTTTCTCCGTATTAAATCCTTTAGTGGGGACAGTGTTGACGAACTCATTAAACTGCAGTCTGTAGAGCACGGTCGTCTTCCCAGCGGAGTCCAGTCCCAAAATGACGATGTGGAAACTCTGGAAGGAAGGCAGGCTGGAGAGGATCGGCGTCTGGTCCGAGAGTCCATTCCCCATTGCCAGAAGGGAAGGTGACAGCAGGCTGCCACGAGCAGAGGCCGGCTCCCACGGCTACGCTCGCCGCCACGCTAGGCTCGGATCCTGCCAACGACACAAGCAGCGTTTAGCCCACGGCTGACCCCCCGCCGCCTCGGCCGGCGTTTCCCGGCCACAACGCGCCGGCCAGCGCCGCCGCCCCGACTGAGGCGGCGGCCGCGGGCAGGACGACGCGGAACGCCACACGTCCCCGCCCCGGCCCAGCGGGCTCTGCCGCCCCGCGACGCGGCGGCGGCCGCTACCGACACTGCAGCTCGCCGGGTCCCTGCGCCCCCCGCCACCGCCAACCGCCGCCCCTCGCCTACCGCTTGGCCCCGCCGGCGGGCACGTCCCTCACCGTGGGGAGGCGAAAGCCGCCCGCGCCCCCATGCCCGTGCGCCGCGTCCGCCGCACGCGCCGCCACCAGTGCTGCCGCTTCTGCCGCCGCCGCCGCGACTCCACCGCATCTGGCGGCGAGGCACCTCCCAGCCCGCGCCTAGCCCCGCGCGCCCCGCCCCGCCCCCCCCATTGGCCCCGCCGCGCGGCGGGGGCGGGAAGGAGAGCGCGCTCCGCCTCGCCTATTGGCCGGCGGCACCGACCACTCATCGGAGAACCCGAGTTGTACCGTCCTCAACCGAACGCTGGGGCCGAGCGCAGCTGGGGAAGAGGCCGCGGCCCCTGCAACGTCGGGGGCGCACCGCTGGCCGCCCACGCCCTGCCTGAGCGACCCTACTGCTCCCTCCGCGGGGCGGAGTTACTGCCTCACACGGCCCCCTCGGGGAAAGCCGCCACTGCCGCGCCCTCCGCCCACGGCGCCCGGGCCCGTGCCCCAACGGGCGGACGGCGCCAGCAGCCTCTCACCCGCTGCGGCGGGCCGGCGGGCGGCAGCTCCCCGCCAGGCTTAGCGCCCCGCCCCCTCTCCGGAGGCGCGCGCGCTCATTGGATGTGGGTGCTGTCACTCTAGCCCCGCCCCCTAGCGGCCCGGGAGATGGCTCGGCGGCGTTTCGCAGCTCACCTGCGCCGCTGCCGGGGGTGCGCAGCCTGCGGGGGGACCGGCGGCAACGCCCTTTTCCGGCCGCCCGTTCCCGCTGAAAGCCTCCCGGGAAAGCCTCCCGGGGCGGCAGGGGGGCGCCGCTGAGGCTGCTGCGCTCGCCCGGCCGTTGCGTCATCCCTCTCCTACCACCGGCCGTTCCCGTAGGCGCCGCGCGCCCTCCCGTCGCCTAGCAACGGGCTTCAAAGCGGCAGCTCGAGGGCCGCCTTCCTCCAGCGGCGGCCCTGCCCACGTGACCCGCCGCGGCCTGCGCTCGCGGCGCTCCGGCTGCCCCCAGCCCCGCGGCGCGGGGGAGATGCCGCCATGGCGGGGCTGTGTACTCCTGTCGCGGCCCCCTCGGAGCGGTTCTGGGGAGGTCCGGGTGAAGAGCGCTGCCCAGGGAGGCTGGGGTGCTGCAGTGCGGTCGGTGCTGCTGTCACAGCCTCAAAAAACTGCCTTGCAGCTGCTGAGCTGTCGGAGTGACGCAGCAAGTATCCCCGGCTCTAGGCCACCGTCGTGCCTCGGCGGTTGTGGAAAAGCCCGTTGGCTGCCTTGCTCCCACCACCTGGGACCTCTGCAGACACTGATACGGGCGAAGTGAGAGGGGAGGGAAGCTCTCTGAGCGGCGTTTCATGCTGTTCTTGCATAAATAAGAGTGAGTGCTCCAAGGCCCCAGGCCCAGCTCTATGTTCTTACCTTACTCTTCTTGTCTTTTGCTTGTTCCATGAAAAGGAGATAGTCTGGGAGGAGCTGAGAATAACTGCGTGGATGAAATCGTCCTGTTAAGACGCCTGGCATGTAGAAATAGCAGCAGTGGTCAGGTCTGAATGAACATACATGTCACCCAGCTTATATTCAAGAAAGGTTTCCCACAGCACAAGGATATGTTAAGTAATTCTGCAGTTTAATATCTAAGCCTGATTTGAGCAGTGAAGGCTTTCAAACTCAGAACTAATTACTAGCGTCTAATAAGACATTTTCATATGAGCCTGTTTCCAGAGCATACCATACAGGTTTTAGAGGAGGCCTGGAGGAGTATTTTGTCTCTCATATTCTTGATGTCTCTCCATCATTCTGTTCCTTCCCACTGCTTTCTTCACTTAGTGTGTTTGCCACTGTAGATTTTATACAGCTGTGGCAGTGCAGAGGGGTACTTCTGCTTGTGTTGCATGTATGCCAGCTCAGTGTAAAATACCAATAATGCACAAAAGGATCAGATACGCTGACTTCAGAGCGGGGCATACTAGAAAAGTCTTCATCTGTAACCCTTAGTTAGATAAAAATTAAATAAATCAATCTTTTTCATAAAAGCATGTGTTTTAACTGCTAACTAAAGCTATTGTGCTACTGAAGTCTGCCGTTCCAAGTGTATGTTTTCTCTACTTTGTACTAACATTAGCCAACTCTTTAACCAGGTGGGCTCCAGTAAAAGGGAAAAAGAGGCATTTTCAACATTAACCTTGCATTTTTTCTAGAGGACTTCCAAATTTCTTGATGTGGCTGCTGAAAGGGGATGAATTTTTAAGAATATTCTGGCATTTTTTTTTTTCCTTTGAAAGCATTGTACTTTATATTTTAAACCACAAAGAATTATGATGTATAAAAGAGAAGTAATTTAATAGTAAAAGGACATTGTATAGCAACAAAAATTCCCCAGTGTGCTGTAGGCAAGGTTTCATGTTATTAAAGTGTTAAGATACCCATTATAGTCCTACTAAAAATAGCAAAATTCTCATTTGCTTACATCTGAGATTAATGTTTCATTGCTTTTATCTTTGTTAAGTTATTTACATCCTGATCTTGCAGATGACTCTCTTTGGAGGAAGTGGCCTACATCTTATGGAAAAGTAGGGGTAAATTAGTACCCCTAAGGCCAACTAGTAAGGTTTCTGATTGGCAGTATTTTACTTTTTTTTTTTGCATAGTATAAAGAACTGCACAGCATACAATGTAATAGAAAAGCATTTATAGTGACAGTAAAAGTGAGCCTTAATTATTTCATGGATGGTTTTCAGTAATTTAAAATTGGTGGAAACCAGATAGAAGTACCTTGTTAAGGAATATTACTAGAGATAATGGATTTGTTCATAAAACTTGACAAGCTGAAATAAATCAAATTGACCTTTATCTCCATCTACAAAATTATGTATTTCCTATTTTTAATGGAAAAATAAGCCTATTAGATATTACAGTCTTCTAAACTAATGTCTGATTGCTAGCAAGATCTGTTCACACTTTAACACAGCTTTATAATAACGTATTTTAGAATTAATTCCACAAGGAGGGATATGGGCCAGCACCTACTTTTATTGGAGGTATTTTAATTTTAAATATAAAATGTGGCAAGATTGCCTTTATCTCTTGCTCTGTCAATACGTAACAACAGATTTCAGTGCCCTCGAAAAGGGAGGGATGCAGAACTGATGATTTTATGGAATATAGCATATCCAACACACTTGATGGAGAAGGAATTTCATAGATGATGTGTTTCTTTGGAAGAAGAGTTTTATGACATCAGAGAGATTGTTTTAAGATCAGAGAGAAATTAACATCTTCAGCAAAATGAGCATATATGTATTTGTAAATATATACATGAAAATAATCCAGACTGTCCAGAAAATGCTTGGAGAAGTAGGTTGTTCTACTTCTCTTTCCCTCCCTACAGTTAATTTATCTCATCCACCTGTTGTAACTTGCCATAAAGTGAATTATGAACTCTCTGGGGCAGGGACTATTTTTCATTGTAAGTCTTCTTAGTGTTTGGCACCTTGATCTTAATTAATGCCTGTAGGCATTTCTGCAAAACAGCTATTAAATAACAATCCAAGTTGATCAACTCCTCCCATGCACTTCATGCTACTTTAGAAGTCAAACGTGCAGACTGGGCAGGTGTTCCAGGTGTTCTGAAGGGAGTAATGGTATCTAAATTAGTGGGAGTGTAAGAAAGCTGACACATTCAACGTCTGATAATTGAAGGTAAGGGTGAAGCAAGGCTTTGATTATCCTGCAGAAGCCTTGAATGAAGGAGGTGTACAGCAAGAAGTATACTTACTTTCTTTTTAAGTATGTAGCTAAATGCGGGGGGGAGGATGAGGACTGTTACTAGATGACAGGTGACAATAACTGAACGATACATGTATGAGGAAACTGAATGGAAAAAGGCTCAAGCTGCGTGCAGACTTTGTAATGCAAAATAAGGAGGTGCTTAATTTGTGTGTTGGGGTTGTTTCACTTACTGATACTTACCTCATTTCCTATCTAACTTGCCTACATTTCTGACTTTTTTCTGGCTCAGCATTCCTTACCTCATGAAAGCAACTGCAACTTCAGCTTCTCTGGGCTAAAAACCTTTCCCTTTTCTTTGATACCAATTTACCAGGGTAAATGGTAATATATTATTTTCTACATATGTTTCATACATGTAGTCTATATATATATTTTCCGCACAGAAAAGGTAGCCTGGGACAAACCTTTGTGTTTCAAGAAAAAGAAGCAGCACCTGCATAACGTGTGGCTTCTTCATTATGGTAAAATAGGATTTTTTTTAACTCTTAAATGGTCCAGGAATAATTTTGTTTCAGGGAAGGTTAAAGCTGCAGCCATTAACTACCTCTATGAAACATAGATAGTCCTTATTAGGGATATGGACCGTGAAACTGATGGTGGCGAGAGAGGCTGTAAACGGTGCCAAGAAAGAATTGGCATAGAGTGGAAAGAGAAGACTCCTGGAAATCTTCTTATTACCCAGCAGAGACTTAGGTTACCTTTTAGTACATACTACCTCATGTGCTGCAGGAGCTATCTCACAGTGCCCAGATAACAAAGATGCAAAAGAGCATCAAATGTCTACTTGCAAGGTTGCACGTGTACTTCACAAGAAATCGTCTTTCATATGGAAATAGCAATTCATGGAAATTAAAAGCAAGCAGTTCATGAGAGTTTCACTGTAGCGAGACGTTAAGTCAGAGCTTTCACTTAGTGCTGCTCATTTTAAAGGTAAATTCCATTCAAGTAGATATGACTGTTATACAAGCACATCTGGTGACACAGCAGATGAGAAGTTCTTTCTAAAGCGAAGCCAGTGGGCTTGAATTTCCTTGGCCCGATAAGCACAGTATTACTTTTGTTTTGGCTAAATACCATCATTCTGTAGAACAGGCTAATGACATTTATTATCCAGTTCAATAGCTAATCACCTTAGCAGTTATTTTTTAATAACAACACATGTTGTGAGTAGCATGCAAATCAAATGAAAAGTGAAACATAAATACGAACCAAATCCCTTATACTGCAGATGCAGAGGGATACAGCCAGAACTACAGAACAGTAAAGGGCAGAAGCAAAGATGAGCAAATGCAGAAGGAGGGAGAGGAAGAACCCAGCTGCATCGTGGGGCTGAATTAGTTGTAAAACACAAAGGAATGAAGTCATGAGGAGAATGCGATTGTTGCAAGGGTGATGCACTGCCAGCTACAGGTAGCTGGCATATAGAGATGGGTTCCCAACACCTCTGTCTTCATGAGAGAGACATGTTAGCCACCTCACACCACCAATTCCTTCTGCTCCATGCGGAAACCAAGCAGGTTTATCAATGTATAAAAGAGAAAATCAGTTGCATTTCAGTACAATGACATGGCAGACCTAGGCTAGGGTAATATGTATGTGTAATGATAATAATGTTTATTATTATTACAGTAACTAACTGTAGCTTGGTTGTACATTTAAAAATTGAAGTTCCTCCTCTTCAACTATACCTAGATCTAAGATTAGCACTAAAAAAGTACTGCTTTGAGATGACGTTATATGGTTCTAAAAGATCAAGTTCCTACATAAAATACTATAGCAATTTCACCATGGATTTTGAGAACCCCCTTGAAAATAAGCAGTAACAATGAAATTGCTGACAAATTGCAACACGTGCAGTTTTGCTCTTAAGACAGTCTCTTAAATTGACATACAAAATGTTTTGCACAAAGAAGCCTTTTATCATCTTTGCTACATCTGCTGAATTCTTTTATGATAACTTACATGCTGCATGAATTATTTTGCTTTGATTATTAAAAAGTAGTTGGTGGTAGAAAATCTAATTTATTTCCTCACAATAAATAACAAAGCTTAGAGCAGTAGGAGATGGAGTCACTGTGTGTTACAATTTAAGTTACCACTCTGATTAGACCAGTTAATTAAACCTATTCTTATTTCGTACCTACCTTCACATGAAGTCTAACATTTACATTTTACTGCTTTCATTTTCATAAATAAGCATTATGCCTAACAAACAAAAAGCCTTGTTCTTTGATACTGACAGTCACACTTGAGATGCATCTTGAATGCCGTTAGGTGTGTTTGCTGAAAAAAAGTGGTACTAGCTCATAAATTTTCCTAGTCATGCTGAGCAACTGTTGTTTCAGGGTAACTAAAATTAACATCTCCGCCTTTCAACTTCTGTGAATTCTAGTTGCTTCATCCTCTGATAGGATGGCTGTAATGGCCATGACTCCGGGTTTGCGGAGCACAGGGAACAGTCTGATCACTTTCTGTACGTGTGGTTGTGTGAGTCACACGCCTTCTTCCTGAGATCAGGTGGAACAGCAGAACGGCTGATGTCCCCAACAGCATCTATGTATTAAGGACTTGCATCGCAAAACTCACTACCATACTAATTGTTCATTTAATAGCAGCATCTAATTAATGAAGGTTAAACATAGATCCTGTCTTCATATGATACAAAGATTATAGACACAAAATCCAAACCCAGACATAAAACTAGTTATGCGGCGGTTTTAAAGAGTAGAAGAAAGCATTATTGTTGCAAGTACCCCTGGTTTCCAGTCTCCTTACCCCTACTTCACTAAGCAGCTGGCGCTAAAAAAAAACCAGCAAAGATGTTTCTTTAATAAATGGAAAAATACCTCCTGCCTTAGTCCTTCAGTACGTGAGGTAAGACTTCTGCACCATGAGGAATTCAAAAGCGTTCAATGTGTGATACTACATATGAGCTTTACAGCCTTGGCTTCCGTATTTTCTTTTGTGGTTTTGTGCTGATCAAAGACATCTGTACTTATATTCACCACAGCAAGAGGTTCCCCCCTCAACCCCCTGTTTGTGACACCATTTTTGCTTTTTTCTAGAACTACTGACCTCAGCCAAACACACTCTTTTGCTGAGAGTGCTGGGCTACTCAATGCTACTATTTGAAAATCTTGCCAGTTACAGCACTGGTTCCAACAGCTTTATTTTTTCCCCATTTTTTTTTTTCCCAGAAAAGCCATGAGCACTTCAGAGCTTTTCGGTATGCCAGAGTTATTCTAAATAGCTTAAAATTCTATCAAGTTTAGATTTCAGTGTCAGCTACCATCTCCTTGCAATGCTTCCTTTGAAGGGTGTTGCACAATTTTTAAATATATCACTTTAATATACTGAAAGCAGTTTGCAAGCAGATTAAAAGTATTACAATTTCAAATTCAAGCCAGTATCTGTTGTATTTTGTTCCTGCATAGCTGGATTTAATATGTGAAGGTATTTTCCCCACTACAGAATAATAATGGAAATAGTAGTAGTAAATCAGATACTGCTGTTTGCTTTGCAATATTGCTAGCAGAGTAACGATGAAGAAAAGAGAAAAATAAAATTAAATTTTTGTTTTTCTAAAGAACTTTCTAAATATTGTAAAAGAATTCAACATTTGTAAGGGTGCTGAGATTTGCTGGAATTATAAAGGATTGGATAAACAAACAGACCTTGAACATCAGAACTAAGAAGGCTTATTTTTTGATGAATTTGTATATCTCAGTTGATTGACTGTAGCGGAAAAAGAGATGCAAGTTCTGACTGAGATTTCCGACTAAGTCTTTCTGGGATGAAACCTTTATTTAAGCCAGTTATTTCATAATAATCCATCCACTTGAAACACTTATTTAAAAGCTGTGCTTTGTCCTTCAGGTACTGCATATATCCAAAAGGAAGTGCAAGGACAGGAAGAAGTGTATAGCACTTATTCCACTAAGTAGGACTTAGCATACAGTTAATTAAATGCTTAAATGACAAGTACAGTGCGCTGAAACCTGCTATGAGAGAATTTCAAAGATGGTCACAAAAGACAAAGCGCTGCAGCTCCACTAATGTGCAGGGACCAGTCTGTCCCTGCGGCTGGCAGGGGCAGGGAGCATGTGCATGCATGGTGCATGCACAGCTAGCTCTTGGATGTGTTCTGACCCTCTTGGCAGCGGCTGAGTGAAGATGCCCATATACAAGATACAGGATCCACTGTAAAAACGAGCAAGCTGTTCATCTGTAATAACTTTGCGTAAATCAAGTTAAGTGCACACCTTGAAGAGGAAATTCAGTTGCTCATGTCTCCTAAAAAAGGCATAGCAGCAATAGAAAAAGATTTCACAGAGATCGCAGTGTATGGAACTAAAATTCTATGGGAGATATGCCTAAACTTCTGGGAGGGCTGTGAAAAATCTAAGTCTCTGCTTCAGTGTACAATGTTGTAGGTAGTATAATGATAATGTCACAGCTCCTTGAGCTTGGTGTTCAGAGGCAACAGCTACTGAGACAATGAAATAGAGCACAAAGAATTTGTTTGATGTCCTCCAACCACTATTCTGTGATTTATCAGTACTCCCAATAATAGGAGCTTGTGAGTGCTCCTTACAACTCCTGGTCACCTACAGAACAAATATGTATGGAATATAGCTCCTCTCTGGCTTTCCAAAAGCATCTCTCTCTTAGATGAGTAAAGAGAAAGACCTGATGGCTCCCTAGATACTGGGGTGGGGGGGAGGGTTATTTTTATTTTTTAAAGAAGGCAACAATTTATTATGAATTTCAGTCAGATAACAGAGCTCAGGTGTAGTTGTAATTTCTTTAATGAGGTAATCAATAGATTAAAAATGCTCCTGAAGATAAACAACACAATATATACTTTGACAGATAAATTAACGTGGTGTTTTGTAAACCATAGAAAACCGATAAAGTTCACTGTGCAGTCCACTAGTCTCATCCTCCATTGTGCTTGCTTCACTTCCTACCAGAAGTCTTTCCCAGTCACTTCATTTTAGCACTATAGTTGTGAGGCATTTGTGAGGAGTTTTCAAAACTCCTGGACAGATCACTGGATCAGATCTTTTAGTCTGTCTTTTGGTCAATAGGCATCTGAAGGGCACAGGGGAAAATACTTAATCTGGCCCAGCGAAATAAAACATAAATTTGCACTCAGAATGATATATGGCCCAATTCATTGCTTGCAAGGAAGGATGTACTTCTGACTGGCTTTTCATTTATAGATTTACTGGGGATTAGGAGTTTTGAGCTAAGTCTTATTTGCATTTTCCTCTCTTCCAAACCAACAGCACTCCAAGGTGTAGCACTCACAAACGTAGTAGCAGCTGTGCAGGTCTACAGCTTTTCCAGGTGTGTGGCAGTTGCATCCAGCCCCTGAACATGTTTGGATTTTGACCAATACATTAAATTCTGCTTTGGATCGGAAGGGTGTTAAAAAAATCAGCTTTTCAGGAGGGAGTGGAAAGAGCAAATATTCCCTTGCTTTGATTTCTGGCATTAAAAGTAGACTTCAGTCGGCAGAGCTAAGCATTCTAGATTGGATTTTTCTCAAGCCTAAACAGAGTTGTTTGGCTGCAGGTGATAAGAACTACAAAGTTTCAGTGCAGCCAGAGGAGTTCTTTCCCCCAGGGTCATGGACAGTTTCACTAGCTAGCCTAACTGCTGCATGAAGGTTTCAGTCTCTTACATGGACACACAATACGGGGTATTTTTTACAGTTTCTAAAACTTCAGCAAAAAAAAGTAATTATTCTTCGCAGTCACAATACTTAAGAGTTTCCGTGAAAAATCTGAGCCTATTATTGTGTGCTATATGAACATACCAAAAGGAAAACCAACCCTTATTCTAGGGAACTCACAAGCTTGTATTATGACTAGGTGAAAAAAGGGGAAAGAAACAAACCAAAGAGAAGAGGAGGATGAAAGAACAAGGTTTCAGGGAAGACAAACATTGTGTGGGTGGGGAGCAGTAATTTCAGCTCATTGCTCAGCTAGTCTAGAATTTTTATGTCTTACCAGCTCACCATGTCTGCTTTTTAAGTTAACAGTAAATCTCAAAATTATTTCAATGAATGCAAGATTGGGCCTACTGTTTGCTAAAGTTTAAAAGCTAAGTCAATTGAAAATTGATTTGAAAGCTGATCACAAGTGTGATAGGCAGAAAGCTTTCTTTCGCACTCCTAGGTTTCAATTCTTGGGTGAAAACAACAGTAAACTCACTTTGAAGACCTTATAAAAGCAGTCTCTGCAAAATCATTTTTGCTTTCATCTCACAGAGAATATGATTCAAACAAACCACGTTATACATTCCAGTTTCATAATATTGAAAAAGAGTAGAAGTCTTTCAGAGAATCTGGCACCTAACAGCTGTTGCCACTAGAGTTGTAAACTCTACTTATGTAAAAACCTGCCAAAGTATTAATTTTTAAATACATACATTTTAAAGCCTTATGTTGACATCACAGCTTTTTATCAGAATATAGGTTTCCCCTGTTCTGGCTCTCATGGCCATGCCACACTACTTAGCAGGCTTTAAACAAAGTAAGGAAGGCAGATAAACAACCTTGGGGAGGAACAGATTGTTTAGCTGAGATTTTAATGACATCACTTAACTCCAGTGGATGGAGACAATACCGCAAGAGCGGTAATTCTGCAAGGGTAAGGTGTGCAGTTTTGATCTCGTCTTTGAAGGCCTTCCTCTACACCCCTACCAGGGCAGGACACAGAAAGAAGATTAAGGAAGAGTCCAGGCAGGACTCTAGGAAGCAGAAGAAGCAGTAGGATACTATAAACATAATCTTATATTTTTCCAATGTACTTATTCCATTCAAGGCCTCTCTACTACTGGGATATAAAAGGAAAATAAAACCAATAATACCTCTTTATGTAAGGAAAAAATAACCATGGACATATTGTAAGCAGAAAGGGACTATTTAGGGAATTCTTCATGCTTTGAAGTCTTTGGATTTCAGATGGCAAGTAATATGATAGATATATGATGCACACAGCACATGAGTCTATGCAACCCCAATCTGAATCTTCAAAGGAAGCATCAGAAAGCTTTAAAGAGGACAAATGATTGCATCCCTTTCTCCTATTTTAATGGTGGAAGGCCTCTGACCTATCTCTGGTAGGTCATTCTGTGAAAGCCTGTTATTAAGTCTTAGAGATCCTACCTGCTGAGTCTCACTTCAGAGCCCAGCACTTTTGCTTAGGGACACCGACATCTGCACAGTCTTTCATCTCAGCACAACTCCATGGAGGGTTTTTTAGGTGAGCACCACTGCACTGCCTTCAAATCGGTGATCTTTGAGTCCTTGCTGAGGACTGATTGAAGGCCCAGCAGTCTAGCACATAAAGCATATACATCCTTCTGTGTTTTTCAGACCTGTGATGATTCAGAGTTGAGATAAAACCGATAGCCATTAGCAGTCACCACGGCGTCCCTAACTCCAAGCTTTCACTGTTACAGAACTATGGAATTCTTCCTTTTATGTAAAACCAACAGCAGCAGCCAGCAGACATTTCAAGAGTAGAGATACCATTAAAATGCAAAACCAAAGCCTCAAAATGAACAAGGTATTTGGCAGTTATCTTCATCCTTCCATCTGTAGTCAGCAAGCACTTTTTGGTCCTCTCAGTTCATATACTTTACCATGGACAGGACCCTTCACACTCAGCTGCTGGATTGAAGCCACGTCAGCGGCTGTCTGTTACCCAGTATAATTCAATAATGAAAGAAGAAAGATCCAATAAATTATCAACAGCCACAGACCTTGAGTCACCCAGAAAATACCACTTGCCAGAAAGAGAATGAGCTGTACTGTAGAGAGGCTTTGTGTCTTCAACAACAGCAGCAGAAAAAATTAAGGACATGGGAGATCAGACAAGTTGACATACCTTTAAAAGCAAACGTTCTCACTCTCCAGGTCAAGGTAAAGAGGCACCTGAGGATTTTGCTACTCCTTTGGAAACACGGCAGAGCCTTGTCTTCCTCTCACACTTACTATCCCCAGAGCAACTGCTCCTGATCTGGAGAGGAATTCATATGGACCTGATGCAGATGCACCTGTAGTTAGGGCATGCGGAGTGCTCTGACAAAGCAACCCTGAACTCTACTGCTGGGGGGGTTTATTTTTGCTCATATTGTGTTATATCGTAAAGCTTTACTTCTCAACTGAGCTGACTCCTGCCCTTTCTCTGCTGCCCCAATGCTACCGCTGGTGGAGCTGTAGCCATGCTTCAGCAAGTCTCCAAGACATCGCACTTGTCTCGTCGTCTAATCTTGCTCTGAGCAAGTCTGCGCAGCTTGGCACTAATAACCCTGGCAGCTGTCTGGATTATAAGCAGAACCTACACAATGACAGTGTTCAGAAGTGACTTCACTAGGTCAAGCATTGTACAAACACACAGTAAAAGACAGCGCAGCTTAAATAAACCCGGAAAGGATGGAAGAAATCCTCATTTAATAGGTGGAGAATAGAAGCACTGAAATTCAATGATTTACTTCAGGTTACACAAGGAGGCACAGACCACAGGAAGTACAGGTTACCAGAATCCTTGTTTGCTGCTTTACATACAGGACAAATTCCCATCATCTTTCCTCACACAATCTTAAATAAGATCACTTGGAGCTTTGGGAATTCACATGTGGGATATTTAATAAGTGGGTGCTGGAGTGCGTCTGCAAATGCTAGGATGGGACAGAGCCTGGCAGCAGAAGGTGTGTGAGATACCTACTGTTGACTGGGACCATCTAGCAAGAAAGTAGGGGATTGTTAGAGTGGGCTTCTTGCCTGTCGTCCTTGCTGATAAGACATTCACTGCCACTCCTGTCTCTTCTCCCTGCTACAACTAACTTCTCGCCCAAGTCCATAGAATCATAGAATCATTAAGGTTGGAAAAGACCTCTAAGGTCATCGAGTCCAACCGTCAACCCAACACCCCCATGCCCACTAAACCATGTCCCTAAGCACCTCATCTACA